>CM040999.1:14597242-14613497 GCA_022985145.1 Pangasius djambal | reverse complement strand
GTAGATGTTATTATAACAGCAAAGGGGGGACTAAATCTGGACTGGGATGTACATATGGTCATATGTGATGGTCAGGTGGTCAGTTTATTAGAAATGCTCATCTTGCACCTACACTATACCTGTATTGGTCATTTTAGCATATAGGTGCACTTGTAGGTGTACAACCACTGCATGTCTCCATTCTATGCAGAATTTACAAGGAACTCTCCAGACCTGCCTGATGGAGCATCATGGCACATTCTCTGCTGTTCTATGTGGTCATGGATACCCTAAAGATTACAGTTTATGCCCAGGTTTTCATCTGGATAGTGCAGACTTGTACCTAAGGACTGCTTCTGTAATCATAAAAGCGGTCCTGTGCTCATCCCAAGACTTTTATTCACAATCGGCTCATACTGCTCATATATCCTTTCAACTCATATAGTCCCGTTTGTCTTTAGAGTACCGAGAAGCAAATGGGTTCCCTTTCCAGTCACTTTGGATTTAACCGCACGGCAAACATAAATGTATTTCAGTTCATATCATTCATTCAAACTCAATACAACTCGTGCATCGACATCAAAAGAGGTCCAAAAATAACCATTCGTCAGTTTAAATTATGAACCTTACTTTGCTCCCATTTCTGAAACCTCAAAAGAGAGACGGAAAAAAGACAGACCATCTTCTCTCCAACCCTCTCTCCTCTCTTTCCTCTCCCTCTATAAAGCAGCATCTGCCCATCAGTATGCACCGTGCGGCTGTGCCCGTGAATAGCCCCGAGCCAGCCGTATCTAAGCAACCCTTCATATCTAATTTACAGTGAATTAGCAGATCCTTATCAGACCACAATTGCCAGCAATAACAGGAGATGCTCTTTTTGCCCAACAAACAGAGACAGTGTGACAGAGAGACAGAGTGTGAGAAAGAGAGAGAGAGGGAGAGAGACAGAGAGAGAGAGAGAGAGAGAATATTAGCTGCCTCCCTTTTCTCCTTCTAACGTAATGCTTCACGATGTCCTCATAAAAAATAAGATGTCTAAACTTCAGGAAATTGCAAATCGTTTGTTAGATTGTTCTAATCTAAATCAAAACAGAATAAATAAATATTCATATCATTGAATGAACTCATGGCGGATGTGGAATCTATCCAAAAAACACTCAGCCCAAATTTGGAGAACATCCGGGATAGGACATCAATGCATACACTCACACTCAAATTTAGAGTAACCAATCCACCCACCTACACCAACAATAACCAAAACCTAATAATCCAACCTAGTAACACGTTGTACTACACATGATCAAATCTACAAGAAGACTGATTGAATTATATTTGCTGTCTTGCAGTAGTATCTTTACACTTATTAATAGTTCCATTAAATGGCGAGTGCCATTTACTGTGCTGTGGTCTGCTGGAGGGGGGGCAGCATCAGTGCCAGGGATACCAGCAGGATTAACAAGCTTAATCGCAAGGCTGGATCTATCATTGGACACAAACTGGAGATGTTTGAGTCAATGAGGAACAGGAGGTCACTGAACAAACCGCTCTCCATCATGGACAATCCGTCTCACTCACTCTACAACACACTTCAGAGTCAGCTGGAGCTCATTCACCCAAAAGACTCATTCAAATTCGTTGTCACAGAGAACGTTACAGGAGTTCATTCTTACCATTCGCAATAACATTGTACAGCTCACCTGTATGTGACCGATGATAACACTTTCACATTACACTACTACAAGAAAGCTATCATTTAGACAGCTGTCATTATATTGTACATTCTCAAGGTTCTTCATATTCATTATTCACTGCCAGTTTTCACAAGTGTACTTATGTAAATACTGATGTAAATCTGGTTAAATCTACAACTGTGTTCCATATCTGCACTACTACATTTAATTTAACTAATTGGATTTTATATTTTGTATATATCGTCCCTCTTTGCAACACAAATACCAGAAATTCCCTTCATTCATCTTCAGTAACTGCTTTATCCTGGTCAGGGTCACAGTGGATCCAGAGTTGTTTCCAGGACACTGCACAATTCCTACACACAGGATGGGACACCAGTCCATCACATGGCACCATGCACACACATTCTCACCTAGGGGCAGTTTAGGAGAAACCCAGTGGGACACAGGGAGAAGATGGAAACTGTGGCATAGAGAGCAATCAGGTAAGCTCATCAGGGGGTCGAACCAGGGACCCCTGGAGCTGTGAGGTGGTGATGCTACCTGTTGCACCACCAGGCCACCCTGAGGCATTCCAGCAATTATCCAACCGCCACAAATGTATTTCTAGGCTTGCGGTAACTCAACACGGTTTGATCGAATTGTACCTAATATTTATTTCTTACAAAAATATGTAAGGGACCTACTGAATTAATACGTATTCATACAAAAAAAATAAGGATGTAGGGCCTGTATGGTCAATTACAACCACTTTTTCAGTGTCTCTGACAAGAGCAGTCCTGTTACTCAACAGAACCCACACTTTTTACATACTTAATTGAATTCTTATTGGCAAGTTAGTGATGTATCAAGTGCTAAGCAAGTGTTGGAGGGTGTCCAGGCTAGATTAGTACACTGCTACTCCCGTCCAACAGTAAATCCAGGAAGTACATGATGAGTATTACTGAACATACTTGGCCATATTGCAGTTGTAGGAATCTGCCAAGCATAATCCTGTAGCTGCAATTTATTTCCATTATCTGGTTTGTGTTCGAAAATATCTTAGCTATACTATACTATAAGAGTAAACCATATGGACGTTAGATGTAGATTTAGGTCTCTAATAAACAAGTCTGAGGTGACACTGGTGTGGAAAAACTCCCTGAGAGTCAATAAGTCTTAATAACAAAAACACGAGAGGAACCAGACTCAAGGGGAACCCAACCTCTTTTGAGTGACAGAAGACTGTCTTTGTTCACGTCTATCTCCATGCTGGTAACATCAACACGCAAGTGGCCATAGAAGTTTTGAATGCCAGTGTGCATGGCTTGAGCCAAGTCTTAAAAAAAAAAAAAAAGAAAATTTTTTGTCCAAACCAACCAAAATAATATATTCTGAAAAAAAATTCTGATCAAATGAGCATAATGCCTAATGATAATTCATTCATCTTCAGTAAACGCTTTATCCTGGTTGCATTTGGGATAGGGACGCCAGTCCATCCCAGGACACCATCCACACACATTTGCACACTCATTCACACCTACTAGTAATTTACCCCAGCCAATCCACCTAACCAGCATGTTTTTGAGAGGTGGGAGGAAACCGTGTGGAAACCCATATGGACACAGGTAGAACATCTGAAACTCCACGTATAATGTTCTTCACATGCGTTTTCTATAAGAAAGGAATCTTCACACATATGCCAAGGTTTATAGATGGATCTGTGGGCTATAATAGGACTACTCAAACTACAAAAAATCACTTTAACTCTTTTTTTACCAGAGTTCAAAAATTTGGAAGGAATTTCCACCTGTACTGGGGGTACTTGTGTTCAGCGTTGAATTTATTTGTGATAGTCCACAATAGTGGATTATGGCTAATATGAAAGTGACACAAATTGACACTCGGGGCTTTACAAATTTGCAGTGCATCTAGCCCACTATGTTCAAATGTTTTCATTTTATTGTGGCAGTTGTATACACTGTTTTAATATCAAAAAAGCTTTAGTTGTGCTGTCTGTTTTATCTCTCACAGTGTTATTGTGGAGAGGTGTAAATTGTTTGCCCAGCAGGAGGCTCACACCCCTATTGTTTCCCATTGCCCTGCTCACCAGCAGCTAAATACAGAGTCAGGGTACTCTACACACAGAAACCCAACAGTGTCCTGACTAATCTTATAGCAGACTTGTGGCAAAAAATAATAATAATAATAATAAAAAAATTGTGAATACTGATTGAAAATGTCCAATAAGTCAATTACGCCAGTGAGAAAGGGTTAAATAATAAAAAAGAATATATACAATATATTTTCAATCTTTTCTCTCAACCATTCTTGACTTCTTTCTCTCTTACTGCTTATTTCTCTAAATCTCCTCACCTGAACTTCCTCTCTCCCTTTGCAATGTATAAAAGTATTTCTTTTCTTTTCTAAGGTTTTTATCGTGTTACATTTTCTTTAGTTCAACACTCAGCAACCTCCACTTGTTGTCTTTTCTCTTTTCCTGTATACCTTCTCATCTCCCTTTATATCTCAATTTTTCTTCATTACCGACCCCCCAACCCCAGCTGTGTGGCTTAATGAGCAAATCAGATCTGATGCTGCAGTATTTTAGAGCGCACACTCTATTACTCAGCATCATCCCCAGCGCTCGGTTTCTGCTTTGCCTCATCATAAAACGAGTGCTGCGGAGCAACGACGTGACCTCTACTGAGCACTACTCCGACGCAGCTCTGAATATGGATGACTACAAACCAAATCAACTAGGGCTGGTGACATACAGAAGTGGGTGTTGTTTCAATCACAATCACTTAGTGTACTACATACATACAAGCAGCAATAAAGGAGCACTCGTTAAACACATTCATTTTGGAGATTGATATCTCACACGTAAGGGTAATTCTGGATGAAACCGAGAGTTCGTCTTAATCCCACTGCAGAATGTTATCAGAGATTGAGGCTTTACTATCTGCTCAAGCTCGTATTGAACGGGTAGGCACCCTACCTGCAGTCTCCTCCCCCCGTCCTGCACAATTACTCTTCCTCTTTACCCTCCTCTTCCTCTCCTGCAGGCCCAGAACGGGTGTCTTTCTGTGCGAGTTGCCCATTCCTCTGTGGGCTGGTTAATGTCAGAATGCTAGCGCCGTCCAAATGGAGAGAGGAGAGCTCTGCACCTGATCCTATCGCCTTCTTTCTGTCTCTCCCGCTCTCTATCCATCTCTCCCCCCCTTTCCCCTCTCTTTTGCTCTGTCTCTCTCTCCAGCAGGTGCATGGTCAGCACTATGAGTAGGGAACAGATTCTCTGCCAGTGGCAAGATACACAAAACTACTGAAACATCTCTCAAGAAATTAGCCACAGCAAAAAAAATAAAAAATTCAAATAATCTCAAATTCTGTCAACACACATTTTTAAAACTATAGAAACCAGCCATGTGAGTATATTGACCCCAGTTCGATCCTGAACAATCTTTACTGTCTTTGTGGAGTTTCACATGTTCTCCTCATGTTCCACCTCCTAAGAACATGTCAGTTGGTGGATTTGCTTCTGTGAATTACTCCTAGGTGTGAACAAGTGTGTGAATAAATGTGCATGGTGCCTTGTGGTGAACTCGTGTCCCATCCAGGTTATATTCCTGTCTCATGCCCTGTGTTGCCAGGATAGGCTCTGGATCCACCATGACCAACCAGGATAAAGCAGTTACTGAAAATAAAGGAATGAATGCATATTTAAAAGAAATAACACTGGACACTTCAAAAATATTACTAAAACTATATTCCATTTGGGAAACAGATTTGCATGCCCAAAAATTCTTAGAAGGTTTATTATGAACCTTTATTCATGCATCTTCAATAATATCTTCAGTCAGTTGCGGTGGATCTGGAACCGATCCCAGGAACACTTGGCATGAGGCAGTGAGTCAATACACCCTGGATGGCAGTCTTATCCATTACAGGGCACCAACCCAAAGGAAACCCACACTGACAAGGGGAGAACATCCTCATAGACAGTAACGCAAGCTCGGGATCGAACTGCGGACCCTGGAGGTAGACCACCGTTAAAAAAAAATCTTATTTTCCCATATATCACGTGACAGCAAATACAGTCATGCATATGGTTTAGAAGTTGACTACTGCAATCAGTTTGAGAGGAAGACACTTTGGTTAGGCAGCAAAATCTAGTACTAGTTGGCTATTTTACTTATAAGTAATAACATTATAAATGTGAATCCTAAAAGAGATGCCTTAATAGGTCATTTACTGCTAAGATGCTGCTTAGCAATAACAAGTATTAGTAAGTTTAAATTGTTTTTATAAGCTGCCTAATGCCAACTCACTAGAAGTACATTCATAGCTGCCATTTGTGTACTTTTGAATAGAGTGACAATAAAGTATCATGACTAATGTGTCATGACAGCATGTGTGGGCTTGCTGAACACTATCTTGAATACTGACAAGTAACTTTTGAAAAGAAAATAGCTGAGGTGGGGGTAAGGTCTTCTAAGAAAAAGCCAAAAAGGAATCTATGCCTATTAAAGCCGTTGGCACGATGGCACTGTTGCCTCGTACCTCCAGGTTTCGGAGTCTGAATCCTGCCCTGTATGTGCAGAGTTTGCATGTTCTCCCTGTGATTCAGGGGTTTCCTCTGGGTACTCTGGTTTCCTCCCCCAGTCCAAAGACATGTGTTGTAGGCTTTTTGGCATTTCCAAATTGTCTGTAGTTTGTGAATAGGTGTGTCATTGTGCCCTGCAATGGGCTGGCACCCTGTCCAGAGTGTCCCCTGCCTTGTGGCTCCAGGTGGCTCCAGGCTCCCCCACTCCCCCACGTGTAGGCTAAGCGGTACAGAGACTGGTACACAGTAACAATAAATAAAAAGGCTACAAACTTCTCAATCCAGTGATTATGACCAAACTACTCATGAGTTCTCTTGTAATATCTAAAAAAAAAAAAGAAAAAATCATGACGCATCATTTACAATGCCTAAGATTTGACCCAAAGCAAACTCTTCAAATAAAGTGGACCCTGGTGCACAACAGACTCATGACAAAGTAGCCCCAGTGTGATCACTGAGGCATGAACACTGACCACATCAATGCTCCGACACACACATCCACATACACACATTATGGCACAAGCTGTGACTGTGACCTAAAATGCACTTCCTCTCTACTACAAAATTCACATCCACACGTTCCCATTTTTAGTCATTCATAATGCACCACAGAAGAAGAGAGCAAGAAATGTGAGGACTTAAGAAACAGATAAAAAGATATGGAAAAGAATTCAATTCAAATTTCTCAACTCCATTCAGGTTCATTCCACCACATTATAACTGTATACAATCATCCCTAAAAAATCTTAAACCTATTAGAGGCTCAGAAGATGATGCAGCTTTTCACACACACACTTTGCTCACAGAAACACAGTACTGGGATTTAAAGTGACCTATAAACGTCACAATTCCTATAATAGGCAACAATTCCTACTTAGGTCAAGCTAGCCATTAGCCATGGACCCTGGAATTCAAAGCTGCCATGACTTCTCCGGTAAACCCAGTGTGTCGGGGTCACAGTGTACTGTAATTTACCATGTGATGCCACAGTAATTTACAGCACAGCAGCAGGTCACAGAGACAGACGTAAACAGAGATGGACAGTCTGTGTAATAGACACGGCAGAACATCATCAACATGGCAACTTAGAGGAAGCTGTTGCCCGACAGCTGTCCTCATTCTTAGAAACATCATAAATGATTCCATGCCAATAGTCAATGATAACACTTTATAACTTTAAATGAACAACTTCCTGGGCAGACCCCAAGTTGATTTTACTATAGCTACTGTTTTCATCGTATATCTCTTAATACATAATACATAGAGTTATAATGCATAAACTTAATATGAGGTTTTATGGCTTTGTTAATGATAGCTTCCTTTATGTATATAGATGGGTGACAAATAAAAGGAAAAAACAAAAGGGTCTTAATAAGGTGTTGGGTCAACACAAGCCACAAGAATGCTTCAAAACACCTTGGCCCAGATTCTACAAGGCTCTTGAACTATACTGGAGGGATGAACACCTTCCTTCCAAAAATTATTCCCTCATTTGTGAAGATGATGATGGAACGTGCTGAGGATAGAAGATAGAAATTATTCATCGTAGGTAGGCCTATGCTAGGTGGTGGTTCACTGAGTTACCATTCAACATCATGCCAGTTAATAGAGGTATAATGATGCGCTCCGGTCACAATTCAATTCAATTAACGATACTGGCTTCATGATGCGATTTCGATTCGATTCCCAGAATATTTCGAACAAAATTTGAGAATGAAGAAAAATTATGACTGGAAAGACTCCTTTTCTATTTCTGAATCATAAACAATGCAAAACTTTGCATTTTTGACTGTATAAAACTAACTAAATTTTAAAAATTTGTTACAAACAGAGTATTGTAAATAAAATGTACTACACGTTCACCATTTAATTTAAAAAAATAACTAAGTAAATTTATGAATCCTCCCAAAAATTTTGATTGAATAAACAAAGTGCTTGTTTATTCAATCAAAATTTCTGGGAGAATTTATAAATTTGAAAATGGTCAACTGAAACATAAGCTGCGTAACACTACTAGAGCTCAAAGTTGGTTAAAATGCCCGATTTCCACAACCTTTGGCACTGTCTGAAAGCTACTGAAGAGCTCTTTTTAATCTTTCTAATGTGGTGTGTAGCTGTATAATGTGATTTAGTCATTGCAATCCCGAGCTTTCGGGCTATCGGGCTTCACAAGTGTAGGTGAACTCACAGGTTCTTCACAAAAAAATGCGATCATGTGACCAGTGTGCTCTCTATATATTTTAACTGTGTGGGTTGCACAGTTTGGGACCCCGGAGTTCACAATAGAATGTTGATTTCATGTGAATCGCACATTTCCACAATGCATATTGTCACATTTTTGTATCCCGACGCATCGTGTAACAATGTATCATTACACCGCCAACCAGCTAACGCCCCTCCACAGCATAACAGAGCCAGTGGTCTTTCAGGTCTTTCAGGATTTCAGGAATATCAGGATTGGACACAAATCATTTTCAGATGCCAAAATTTGCTACTTTGCGTCAGGACAGTGAGGAAAAAAAGTGATCTGATTTCCCATTATGTGTTGATTTGATTCTCAAGTGTATCTGACTGCTATCTGATAATCAATCGTTTATGACAACAAAACAGGTCTATATAAAGTAAAAGGAACATGTGAGTCATCTTCCCCATGGCGCATAATGCCATAATAAAGATATAAGGATTATTGCTATAAAGCAGACTAATCACACAGATAAAATAGACTCTAATGATAGAATGAAGGTGTACAATACCTCTTGATCTAATTGGAACACAGCAGGCCAGAGTGATCATGTTGGAGAAGAGACTTGTCTGAAGTTTCAGTCACACACAGAACACAGTAGAATAATATCTTTTACGGCCACATGTTCACACAAACACATAGTCTCAACTGTAACATCTGTAGGCCTAATATCTAACCCTTTCTCCTCATTTATATCCTCCCTCCGATGAGTCTATTGCACATGGTACAGCCCATCAGCGTCTGGTTTGCTCTTAATCTCTTCGCAGGCCAGTGAATAAGCTGACTGAGAAGAGGGGGGTGTTAGGATAATCCACAATGCAGTGCTACACCATTTCTAACATCTCTATAACTCTCTACCAATATGTTGTAATGAACATTATTTAACTATTAGCACATCCACAACGCACATGGTCTCACTGAATGAGGATCTGTTGTTGCAGGTTTTAAGCATGGTCCTAAAAGATAATGAGGAATGTTTGATCAATATTGGCATATTAAATTTCTTAAAAACTGTAGAATTAGCTTTAGGATCGATGTATAAAACCCTAAGAAAACACACTCACACACAAACCGCATATATACTAGAAACAAAAATGGAAGCCCTTATATGCCAAAGCAATGCATAGAAACCACACGTTTACGCACCTCTATTTCTCTATTAGTACTGTTAAGGCATACAAATGTAAGGACATATCTACTGTACGTACCAGTCAGTGAACTGAATTTCAGTATGTGTACCTGTGTGTGTGTTAGCATCCTGCTGTCCTCATTCTTAATCCCTGTTAAGCCCTCATGCCTGTGACCTTGGCACCAATGGCTCCTGCGGTAGGTGAGTGTTTAGCACAGTTAGAGGTGCCAAGCGCAGTCATACTTTTAGCCAGACAAATACAGGCCTGACCACTGTGACTGGCAGCTTGAGGCTCTACATGCAGTCCAATACATGCACATGTTCACAGGTTGAGTCATGGGCCACAGCCAAAAAAGCCACCGTGAACCTGTTCCTAGTCAAGCATTCAGCAGCAGCTCCTGACCATAGATTTTAGTGAGGAGGGATGACATTAATAATAAAATAGCCTCAAACAAAATTAGGTTAGGAGCCTATCACACAATTTCCAGCCCAACTGCATCTCAAAAACCACATAAAACACCTGAAAGTTGGGCATTTGAAAAGGGAAATACATTTTTCTTTTCTTTCCCCTCAGGCTTTCGCATGTGAAACAAGGTCACCGTGGTGCACACGCATTTCTAACCTACAGATCTTATCCACTCTATAATCCCCCTTTCCCTCTATCGATAATTTCAATGTATCCTACAATAGAAGTACATCATTGACACACTGTCTGCACGTCCACTTTGGCTTTGTTTGGGGAAATGTGTGAGATTTAGTTGCAGTTATTTGCTATAAAACAAGATCTTGGCGGCGAAAAAGCTCAACCCTGGCAACCCAGAATGAACTGTTATTAACTTAAAACCAAATGATTTACATAATCAATAATGTTCCAAGCTAACACTGCCCTTACCCTTAAAACACACACACACACACACACACACACACACACACTTCTCTGATAGAAAACAGCCAAAAACAGCACTGCAGGAAGAGTTAGTCTGTTCACCGTCACTCCCTTTCATCTTTCTCTCCCATCCTCCATCACTGTCTCCCTGTTTATGTCTATTACTGAGTTTTTTTTAGTCTTCTCCATCCTTCTACATCTTATGAAGGAACTCTGATGCTGATATTATGGTCATTAAGATTTGAAATTAATTTCCTGGATACTCTGAGAAAACTGAGATTGTGCCTCTGGGCCACATTCCCAGTTAGACACACACATTCATTCCCAGCTTAATGACTACACATATAAGTGTGTGTGTGTGTGTGTTTGGAGGAAGGAAGACAGAGATGTCTGTTCCATCATCCTTTGACCCGCTTTATGTTGTTCCCTATTTGGTGGAGTTGTGGCGGCTGCTCACATGACCTCTGCTCTGCTAGAAGAGTGATGGAAAAAAAGTTGAGCGTGTGTATTTTTTTTGTAGGTAAAAGGTAGATCCTTTCCTGCTATTTATTGGTTTATCAAGGCACATAAATATTTTCTTTTCTGGACTAAAATGATTTGAAACACCGCCCTCTTGTGACAGGAATTGGACCTGATGATGCCGAGCTCACATTACAGTTTTAAGTTAATCAGTGCTACAGCGTATCTCAATCTCACCTTTACAAGTGCGACTATTTCGATTGTATTACAGCAGAATGCATACAATAAGATACCGAGTCAGTTTACTGCTCTCTGTTTGAATATCCTGTTCCCAACATTGGCTGCATTTCTTTTTTACGCTACGTATCTCTTAATAGTACATTCCTACTCCAGTCCCTCTACATTTATAACTTAATCTACTTACGGAAAACAACACTGCTGCCAAATTTGAAAGAAAGTTAAGTTTACAACAGGGAAATGATCATCTTTTTAACATAACACTTATCAACATCAGTCTCTGTCTCTTCACCTGATGTAAAGGTGATTTGTGGTGCTCTTATCTGTTTTGATGATGATGTTTTACAGTGCAGGAGCATCGTAGGCATTTTGATAGACAATATCTGACTGATAGATTATTGTTTCACTACAGCAGGTAGCTATGCAACAAGCGGATCAAAGTATAACAGGAGAAAAGTACACTTAACCTGCAAGATTTCTGATCATTCTAAGCAGACTGACTGCGTTTACCGCTGCGTTTGTTAAAACCCAGTTTTGGTCAAAACTCTGAGAGTGCCAGCGCTGTGGCAAGATTTCACAAGAAGTCTGACCAACAAACAACAAACCACCTGCTTTTATGCTAACTTACATGCATCCAAGTGCACAAACTTTCGACACTGTAGAATGAAGTGCTGATATCAGTGGATGGCCAGGCTGTGTAACATTAGTAAGTGATACAGCTGATAAGTGTGTGAAGACAAATCAAAGCATGAAAAAGTGAAACGAGTCAATTTAAATAAATCAAAACTCTTATCTCATTGAGGAGATTTCTGTTTCTCATCCCAAGAATTCAATATCCAAGACAGACAGAGAGACAGAGAGACAGAGAGAGAGAGAGAGAGAGAGAGTGATGGGAATGAGGAAATCACAGAAGATACACAGTTACTTCTCAGTGGAATGTGATGAAATTTTGATAAGTAAATATTTTATGCTGTTATGATGCCTTGTTCATGTACAATCATTCATCCGCTTAATTGTCCCGAGCGTAGGAAGTTTTCAGAGCGATTGAGAGGAACGGGATGGATAAAAACAGAAAAATTCAAAGAAGAGCTCTCTCATTCCATCGCGCCCCTTACAGGCATGAAAAGGCAGTATTAAGGACACTTAGTGAGAACGCTATCAGTTGTCTTGATCAGCACGTTTATGGTCCCTTGTAGGTCGTTCAGGGCCTATTTGTGGTGCACGATCTCTCGCACACCTCGTAAACCTTTACACACACTCATGTTCAGACATCATCAGGGCTAGAGTGGGCCATCACTCTGCAAGCGTGTGTGCATATTTGCCAGAGGGAACTAGGCCAAGGCAGAGCTTAAAACAAGCAAGTTGGTTTTTTATTTCCCACACTGACCTCTTTAGTCACACCTGGACCATTCTTGGCCAACTACCCAGCACATGACCTTTGACCTACTAATGTACTCGATCATCTTGAGGAGCCTCCAGGGGCTTATTGTAGACCAGACGCCATTCAAAAAGAACTCCATAAATAAAGCTAATTGAAGGTGATGTATGGCCCTGCCAGAGCAAATGACCACACACACACACACACACTTAATGTGATACTGATGCAATAAACATCCGCCATACAAGTCCCCGAATCAGTTGTTACTATAGAAACGATAACAGAACGAGTGCAATATACGTCTATGATGTGCCTTTCAGATGGCACTACAGTCAGAGCTGCTGCTGGAGAAAACTAATCCACACCTTCTCGCCAATCAGATTGGAGAATTCTGAGCTGTGTTTAATGAGCGCCAAAGCCAGTAGGTGCTTGTCAGCGCAGTACATAACACAGAAAATTACTTGGTTTCAAATTACTGTGTACTTTCCTTACATCCAGACTGTTTATGTAACAGGGGGTCACAGTGATGTGTTTGCAGAGCACTCACTGTTGTTGTACCATTACATCAGTGCTAAGGGTGATTTTTAGCCTCTAATGCTCTGCCTACAGGCTAAAAAAAAAAACCATCGGTAATGTTTTGTACACTTTTCTGGTCACAGGCTTCAGGATCTCAAAGGCTGCAGCCTTCTAGAGCGCCACATTTGTTTGTGTGTGTGTGTGTGTGTGTGTAACAGGAAAATACAACATGTACATAATCAAGTACATCTGCGAGTTTGAATCCTGATGATGCCACAGCCAGCCATGGGCGGGATCCAAAGGAGAAGAACTGGGTGGGAATCGATGCCATATTTTCTTTCCCCTGACAATTACAGAGACACTAGCCAATCATGGGTGTCTGTGAGCTCATGTATGCGGAAGAGGGCGAACAGCGCTTTCGTCCGAGTGTGCTACGCTGCCCTGTGACACATCAGTCCGAAAAGAATGAGTGGGCTGGCTTCACGTGTCTCTGAGGAAGCACGTGTTAAGCTTTTTTTTGGGGGGGGCTTGTTTTTCGATGCCGTTTTTAACATAGGTGTACGCTGTCTCAAAAGACAGAAAGAGAACAAGTTAGTGAGAAAAGAGGCCAAAATATCCAAATGCCGAAAAAAAACACTAAATCTGGTCAATCTTTTATAATTCTGCCTCTGCCTCAGTCTCTCACACACGCGCTCATTCTAGATTCTACACAAACTTGAAAATGAGTCAGAACATTATCCAAAGTGCTTTACACTTTGTCTTCGCTAGCAAAACACTTCAAGCTTACAACTCGAAACGTAACAATCACTTCTACATGTTTCCTAAATGCTAGGTAAGCTACAATATGAGTAATAAGAGGAAGTGTGTAAGCAGATGCTTTTTAGGTATTATCGAGTAATGTTGCTTTGCACAATGTTAGTAAGTCCAAGGCATTTCAGGAAGAGAGTGCACACTCTCACAGCTAATCGTGTGTGTGTGTGTGTGTGTGTGTGTGTGTGAGCATGCCACTGCAGCGGGGTGGGGTGCAGCCACATCGTGCAGCAGCACTGCGGAACCCATGGGGTGAATAAAATCTTCCCTCCATGTACGTGTGAGAAAAACCGGGAGAGAAGGCATGTATGTATAAAGACAGAAAGACACAGATACAATGTGTGTGTATGTGTGCATGAAAAAGAGAAGAGGGAGAGATAAAGACTAATGGCTGTGTGTGTGTGTGTGTGTGTGTGTGTGTGTGCGCGTGTGCGCGTGTCAGAGTGAGAGAGACTCCTATTCGTCACTATCTGAACTGCCCATTATCACAATTTTTAACGTCAGCACTGCCCCACTAGAGCAGCAACTGTGTGCATGTGTGTGTGTGTGTGTGTTTGTGTGTGTGTGACATTTCGCGTCAGGCTTGTTGGCTAATGGTACAAGAAAGCCATCGCCCATGTTATTTTTAACTCTCAGTTTCCACGGAAACCAGCACATATGCTGTGAGCAGTGTGCCCTGCTGTGTGTGTGTGTGTGTGTGTGCGCGCATGTGTGTGTGGATGCAGCAGTTCATCCTCCTTCATTTAGTGTTGACGTTACTCACAGTATGACGTGTGTGTTGCAGTGTGTGTGTGTGTGTGTGTGGTGTGTGTTTGTCATTTTTGCATTTTGTTGATGTCAGGCTGGAATTAACACACATATCATCTAGACATCTCACTTCATTATAGCAAGAATTAAGTCCAGAAACACACGCGAAAGACGATGATGAAAAAAACGTCACACACCAACTCAGCGTCTAACCTGTTTCCATGAGAATAATTAATTAAGAATTAATTGCTTATTTGGCTATACAACATGGCATATTAAAGAAGTACATACTTCTCAGAGTCAGATCTAAGGTTAGAGCAACACCAGAAGTACTGGAATAGCCACACACACACACACACACACACACATATATATATATGAGAAAAATCACGTCCCCTTTTTTTTAAAGCACACAATAAAATGTATATTCATATAAATATATATACACACACGCACAAACATTGTGTTGGAACACAGTCCTGTTGTCTACAGATTTTACAGAGAGGGAAAACTATGAATTCAAGCTGGTTTAGCATGAGTGGGGTTTAGTTAGCGTGAGTGGGGTTTAGTTAGCGTGAGTGGGGTTTAGTTAGCATGAGTTCAGTTAGCATGAATAGGGACTTTTATGTGTCTGTATGAACCAGAGACAAATCATAAAGCTTTTTTATCCAAAAGCAACTTAATAACTTAGTTAGTTAAACTTGGTTTAGTTAGCATGAGTTTGGTTAGAATAAATGGGGTTTAGTTAGCATGGGTTTGGTTAGAATAAATGGGGTTTAGTTAGCATGGGTTTGGTTAGAATAAATGGGGTTTAGTTAGCATGGGTTTGGTTAGAATAAGTGGGGTTATTTAGCATGAGTTTGGTTAGAATAAGTGGGGTTATTTAGCACAAGTTTGGTTAGAATAAATGGAGTTTAGTTAGCATGAGTTTGGTTAGAATAAGTGGGGTTATTTAGCATGGGTTTGGTTAGAATAAGTGGGGTTTATTTAGCACGAGTTTGGTTAGAATAAGTGGGGTTATTTAGCATGAGTTTGGTTAGAATAAATGGGGTTTAGTTAGCACAAGTTTGGTTAGAATAAATGGGGTTTAGTTAGCATGGGTTTGGTTAGAATAAATGGGGTTTAGTTAGCACAAGTTTGGCTAGAATAAATGGGGTTTAGTTAGCACGAGTTTGGTTAGAATAAGTGGGGTTATTTAGCACGAGCTTGATTAGAATAAATGGGGTTTAGTTAGCATGGGTTTGGTTAGAATAAATGGGGTTCAGTTAGCATGAGTCTGGTTTGGTTATATTCTTAGGTCGCCTGATAAATTTGATGTCGCACTTGTCTACGAAGTGCTACATGTGGCTTGTCACATTGATTTTTTTTTTATGTTTCCATATGGACATATCATAAAGTCATCATCAGTCATCAGTCTTGAGGATTTATTAGCTCTGATTCTACCACTATGTTGAGAGATCTATGTTTTCTACATAAGTAATATGTGAGTTAATTAGAATTCCTACTGATTATGTAAGGAAGTGCACAGTCCATGGCAAAAAAAAAAACCAGACAGCTATTCATCCCCTCTTGCAATGTAAGGTTACTATGGAAACT
>CM040999.1:14583960-14597142 GCA_022985145.1 Pangasius djambal | reverse complement strand
TGTGTGTGTGTGTGTGTGTGTGTGTGTGTTGGTGACTATGTGAGGCACTTTTACGCCAGCAGCCGGAGCCTTGCTGCTGAAATGAGGTCACGAGTGAAGAGGAAACACCTACTACCATCGACAAAAAGGACGAGCAAACACAGATAAAACATACGCTCTGCTACACACTGGAATAAAGCAAGTAAGATCCATCGCGTGTGTCATCAGGACCAGACGCGCCATAATGGGTGAAAAGCTCTGAGTGGTCTTACACTTACACACTTACGTGTCTTAAGCTAGACTGGTGGGATGGGGTTGCCAAGTGTACGAATTTCTCAGGGCGCCCAGGATTTTTTTTATCTTTACCCCTAATCAGGACACAAGAAACACATAGTCATATACATTTCAACAGCTAATAGTCTCAGACTCTATTCAAACGATTTTTGTCTCTCTCTTAAATTTACTAAGCCAAAGAAATATATGTGCTGTGTTATAATTAAGTAATATCGCATGAGCAAGAGTGTACTTATACTGAATATCGACATAGCTGTGATTCAACGTAGGCTGTAGCTAATCACAGACGTGCTGATATTTGGTACAACAGCACGACTGCGAGTGCAATATTGTTTTCATACAACGGTTTTATGAACAAGAAATGAATATCGAGTAACTGACATGGCCAAATGTTCCGTTTATTTAGCAGAAATAGATCCCGAAGAAGCCACACTCTCTTTATTGCATGACGGCTAGCTGGCTAGCTAGCTCACATTGATTTGTACATTCCCGTTAAAGGTGCTTCCGGTAAAACTGGCATCCCTTCTTCCTTTTTTTTAATCTTCATCTGACCAGCTTTCAAAGCTCTTTTTAAGTCAAAAGTTCTATTCTTGAAAAGTTTCGTTTGCCACGTCTGCTGATGATCAGTTACTACGTTACTGTAGTAACCGCTTCGAACTAGGAAGTGGAAGTTTACGTAGTGAACCCATACGAGCGATATAAGGGCCTTTCGCACCGCGGGAACCTTTTCATAGTACCTGAACTAATTGTGGAACTACCCACTTTTTGGCGTTTTCACACCTCCGGAACTGGGTGTACCAGATTTTAGTACCGGACTGCCTTTTTTCGAGAACCAAATCAGCTCCTACTCCGGAGCAGGGTCTAACCAGTACAACCGGTACTATCCATGACGTAAGTAGACGTTGATTGGCCAAACGCGTACGAAAACGCCGTCACCCGCCATGATTTAAAACGCCGTGTAAACATACTGTAGTGTCAACTTATTTCGCAAGTATGGAGAACAGCGATAGATGGACGGATGCTGAAGTGCAACACGGCTCCGATCACAGCCTCCTCCATCCTCCGGTTGTTTACGTTGTTCTTCTTTGTTTCCGTTGTTGAACGCCGCACACAAATGACGTCGCTGTCGATCGGCTTATGTCACTTCCTAGTGCCCACTGTCACTGCGAATGCAACCCTTTAAATGCTACTGGGAAATAGTTCGCGCAAAATCGCCCAGTACTTTAGTACTGTACATTTAGTTCTGGAACTAAAGCGGTGCGAAAGGCCCTTATACACAGTGAAATGTCTCAGTGTGGTTATAGTAAATGTAAGCACTCTTGGAACGCTCCTCGACCAATCAAATTAGTGGACCGGAACTAACGATTGTGTATAAATATATATATAATATATAAATATATATAAAATTATTCTCCCATATAACAGTGGCTGTTAAAAAGTGAGATCGCATACCATTCATTACTTTTGTTTTGAAGCAGAAGATCTTTTTTTTTTTAAAAAAGAAAGAAAAACATCTAACATAAACCATCAAAAGTGTTTATTCTGGCAGTGCCACAACAATTTTATGTCCGGTAACGCTTATTCAGTGATGGATATTTTTATGATAGACCTGAGGGACGTACTTCCTGCTCCACACAGATTAACAATGGAATGGAATACCGCACATGGCACACCGAGGGCCATCAGCCAATACAAACACTGTGTGTGTGTGTATGTGTGTGTGTGTGTGTTTTCCACCATCTCTAACTCCCACTGCAGTGTATCCTGACCTATTTATCCTCACTGTCTGCCACGCTTGGGTACTTCACTGCATCTCGTGAGCCGTAACAGTGCGCTAATCTCACCAGCAGCACTCAGTCAATATTTAAATTCATATAAATTCATATAAAAAATACTTCCTGTATTTTCTATCCATTTCTCCTGGTGAGGGTTGGATTTAAACATGCTTTGTTAAAGCAGCGTGAACATATTTTTTAAGCCGAATTCCCTTTTATCGCTTCTCTGATGTGCTGTTGATCATCAAACATTTGGATTAATGTTGATTCTTAATCATTTCATGCAACATGATTTCCTCATGAAGCTCCGACAGAAGGAGGCTGACTAAATCTGAATCACCTGTTCCCAAATTAATATTTATAAAAATATACACATCCCCTGTCTTTTCGCTTTTTCGTGTCTCACGAATCCTCCTCCGCAGTCGTTTAGTCATCAGATCCTTCTGGTCATCCTTTTCACACTCTCATAAACAAATACCAGGCTTGGAAAACTCCATGCAGAGGTAAACAAAGTCTAATTCAAAGAGTGAGAAGTAAGGAATGAAACGAGACAGGATGGAGTGATGTGGCCAAAGCGAAGGCAAAGTGGAGTTACTGTTACCACACTGGTTCTTTTCTAACTTATTTTCCAATAAAAATCACGTCCCAAAGTGTTTTATTTCGCTTATACCACACCAGTATGCAGACACTAACATTTTTTCCTTCATTACAGAACAACACGTCCTTCTTAACTATTTGTAGTTATGTTTAATGTTTCACTGTGGAACATACAAGATACATAATGTAAGTTAAGTTACTTTAAACGAGTCATTTACGTTAAATATGTTCACATATCCTTTTCAACCATTTGTAGTTATGTTTACTGTTTCATTGTGGAACATACACGATACATAACGTAAGTTATGTTACGCGAGTCATTTACGTTAAATATATTCATGTCCTTTTTAACCATTTGTAGTTATGTTTACTGTTTCATTGTGGAACATACACGACACAAGTTACATTACGTAAGTTATGTTACGCAAAACATTTACAGTAAATATGTTAATGTCCTCTCTAACCATTTGTAGCTATGTTTAATGTTTCATTGTGGAAAATACAAGATACATAACATAAGTTATGTTACGCGAGTCATTTACGTTAAATATATTCATGTCCTTTTTAACCATTTGTAGCTATGTTTAACGTTTCATTGTGGAAAATACAAGATACATAACGTAAGTTACATTACGCAAAACATTTACAGTAAATATGTTAATGTTCTTTTTAACCATTTGTAGCTATGTTTAATGTTTCATTGTGGAAAATACAAGATACATAACGTAAGTTATGTTACATGAGCCATTTACGTTAAATATGTTCACATGTCCTTTTTAACCATTTGTAGCTATGTTTAATGTTTCATTGTGGAACATACTCGATACAAGATACATAACGTAAGTTTAGTTACGTTATACAAGACGCCTATATTATATGTTAATATGCCCTTTTTAACCATTTGTAGTTATGTTTAATGTTTCATTGTGGAACATACACGATACAAGATACATAACGTAAGTTATGTTACGCAAAACATTTACATTAAATATGTTAACGTCCTTTTTAACCATTTGTAGCTATGTGTAATGTTTCATTGTGGAACATCCATGGTACAAGATAAATAACGTAAGTTAAGTTATGTTATGCAGGTCACTTATGTCATGTGTTAACGTCCTTTTTAACCATGTCTAGTTATGTTTAATGCTTCATTGTGGAACGTCCACAATACAAGTTACATTACGTTATGTTACGCAAGTCATTTACCTTAAATATACTCACATATCCTGTGTAACTCTTTGTAGTTATACACAATACAAGTTACATAACATAAGTTTAGCTATGTTACACAAATCACTTATGTTATATTTTAATACGCCCTTTTTAACCATTTGTAGTTATGTTTAATGTTTCATTGTGGAATGTCCACGGCACAAGTTACATTACGTAAGGTTACGTTACGCAGGTCACTTAGGTTATATGTTTTTTTTCTCTCTCTTAAGCTTAAGAAGACAAAAAAATTCAGGTTTATCTTCCGTCCTGAAGACTTTCCCTTGTTGGAAAGCTTAAAGGAATATCTTTACTTCTGACTGTCACAAAGCACTGACACTGGAGACTCCTTCCAAAATGCTAAATAAACATACCTTCCCAGCAATTACGTTTTTACTTTGTTTATATGGCACGTCCAGTACGGCGCTGCTATTACTGAAAATGAATCCACACCTTCTGAATCAAGAACTAATTACAGTATAATGTTTAGTAGTTACATTAGTTTCTTTGCAGCTTTGGTACTTTCCTAAAGTACCTTTTCCAGATAAAAGCTGTTAAGAATTAGCAGATAAGGCGCTAATTAAATGTGGCAACTGTACTGCCTTTTTAAGATGCCAAGTCCCTAAATTACCTGAGCCTGAAGCTCTGAGAATCTACTACTTGTCTCTCAAATAGGGGTGTTTTTGACATAAAAACATTAGATAAATCAGGTAGAATGTTTAACACAGTTTGAAGAAAATTTAATCCTTTAAAAACCTTTTTTAAAAAAAAACCCTCACGGCAGGTTTTTGCAAGAATTATGTTTAATCATCTATGTGATAAACGGCTCCTCCTGGAAATTTTGGAAGGTTTTCCACTCACAACAATCTGCTAGGCCACCCTGCCGTCCGCCCTCATGTTCTCTTCACTGTCTAGCAAAAGATGTCTGATTGAACCAGCCATCTCTTTTCATTTTTACAACCATGCAACTGTACAGTTTATTTTAAAATACCCAATATATAATTTCAGAGCAAAGAAGTGATGGAGTCAATAAGACAGAGCCTGAAATCATCATTTTGTTTCATACTAGCAAAGACCAGCAATTGGTGAACATTCATTTCATCATCTTAGTCTCAAGTCAAAAGCACGATCTCTACAAACTTGATGTTTAAAATCAGTGCAGAAATGGTACCAAGCGTGTATCTTTCCACTCCGCCCCACAAACAAAAATCCATCCATCCATCTTCTGTACCGTTTATCCTACACAGAGTCGCGGGAAATCTGGAGCCTATCCCAGGCTGACTCGGGGCACAAGGCGGGGGGACACCCTGGAAGGGGTGCCAACCCATCACAGGGCACAATTGCACACACACTCACACACCATGGACAATTTGGAAACACCAATCAGCCTACAATGCATGCCTTTGGACTGGAGGAGGAAACTGGAGTACCCGGAGGAAACCCCCGAAGTACAAAGAGAACATGCAAATTCCACGCACACAAGGCGGAGATGGGAATTGAACCCCTAACCCTGGAGTTGGGGTTTATATATATATATGTTCTACCATTTTGACCTGAACAGATGAGAACAGAACATGAGGGCCGAACAGCATATATGAATAGACTGTATACCAGTCCAGTCCAGACACCACTTGGATCCGGGACGCAACTTACATGCGACTCTCCATCATCCTGAAACACACACACACACACACACACAGTCTGCCTTGGGCAACAAACCACAGCTCAGAGCCTATGAGGTTTTTCTGGGGTACCACATCAGTGGTATGTTATTGGATGACTGATGTAGGTGTATTGTATTCAAAACAAACCATCCGCCCTAGAACAATTTTTCATCAGTGTCTAAAAGACCAGCCAGCTGAATGGAGTCAAAAATGCAGAATATTACTGGTATTTTTCCCATCCAAAATGTTCACAAATGTCATTTCTAGCAGTTACTGTTACGCAAAATCTTCAACAAAAAGAAAGCATGGACTTGTAATTATGCGAATATCGTAGTCAAGATATGCAAACAAGTTGTTTCTCAAGATTATATCAATTTAGGGCAACCAGTCATACACAACCTGCTTGTTTAAGAGGAAACTAAGCTATGGCAAATTCCTTGTTTTACCATGATTAATTCCCCCCTTTCAGGTAACCTGGTCTGTTACCTGACCAGGAATCGAAACCCGGAGCACTGCATGCTTTACCATGATTAATACCTGTTGAATTCTCAAATCTGATTGGCCAGAATGTGTCGATTCATTTTCTGACAGTAGTCATTCAAATCACAGGTTTATATTTACTACTCTCTTTCGAATCCTTTAGAATTTCTATAGTAACAATTTACACAGGGACTTGAATGGAGGACGCTCCACAGTAACCTAAGACTAATAATAAACAGGCTAACAAAACGTCTTGCTGTTTAACAGCGAAAAAAACATCTACGCATTGGTATGGTGAAGTTTTCTATAAGGAGACGTTTATTTAATGTTTTTGTAAGGAGTCTCCAGTGTCAGAGCTTTGTAACAATTCGAAGTAAAGCTGTAATTTTTCTGCCAAGCCTAAGTCTAAGACTAAAGCCAGAGGACTTTGTTGTTTGTCAGTAACAAGCTGCATTTGTTCCTCTTATGAAATGTAACTAGAGACAAAAAGTATGGCATGTCATTCGTTCATAAATAAAAATGATAATCATAGGCAAATTGCTGCAGTGGAATAGAATTAAAATATATTAAAATACTATGCTATTGTCATGTAGAGTTGATGATATTAATTTTGCTTGTCTGCCCCAGGGAGGAGAATTGTTTTTTTTTTCCTTTCTTTTTCTGTGCATGCTCAGTGGTTTGGCTTTCTGTTTTGCTTTACAGAGCAAGACCAAAACCACAGCCATAAATACTGTGGGAAAAAGTGCTGGATCTACAGTGTGGTTAGCTTAAGTGTAGTGCCTGACAGTGGGAGATAGAGGAAATGTGGAGTAGACAAATGAGGTGGAAATTTGACTGCTAGTTTCACGTTCTTTCCTCTTTATGTTTGGCACAAAACAAGCCCAGGTTTCAGGTTGTAATCTTTGTAAGAACCAGGACATTTATCACAAGTGCCAGGCCTGATGAAAGCTACTGGGAAGGTAATGCGTTGAGGCTCAGGCACGAAACTCCAAGAAATGAACTGTCCTAAATTCTCAAATGAAACTTTTCCTACATATACACTGCTGTTGCTTTTACTTTAATATCTTGAAGCAGGATACACCCACATTTCATTTTTAACATTTTTTTTTTTTTAACTACAGGTAAATTTTCCCTTTTGTCATTCAAAGGCTATAGGGGGGTACAAACTTTTGTTATAAAACTCTCCTGACGTTAATAAAAGGAAACAAATGCAGCTTGTCATTATACCAAGAAAACACAAAGTCCTGAAGACTTTCCCGTGGCAGAAGACTTTTAACACTTACCGAACGAGCTGACACTAGCGACTCCTTGCATAGCTGTTAAATAAACCTGTTCTCACACTACCACTACTTCTCAATACAGCTACGATCAGAGCTGCTGGTATAGAAAAGTCATCTCTAGGAGGTTTTTTCAAAAAACAAATACGCATTAATCATATAAACACAAATTATTAAGAACTCAATGGCTTTTAAAATTCAAATCTTTATGTCTCTTCTTGCCTCCGTATCGCACAAAATCTTTTTCCTATCATTTCCCAAGCAACTTGTTCCAAGACATCAGGAGATTGTAATGACCCCCATGCGAGATTTCTTTTTCAAAAAGATCGGAACGTGATCAAAGGTTAGCGTTCCCGCTCTTGAAAGTTTGTGAAAGGGCTAAAGGTTAGCGCAGCAGACGACCGGCAGGACGTTTTTGACTGATTGCGTCTGATTGACTTATTAGTGACGCTTATTATTATACTCATTCTGTGAAAAGCCAAAGACCAGATGCTACTTGGGGGCTCCTTTCATTGTGCTGCGCGTGTGTATGTGTGTGTGTGTATGTGTGTGTGTGTGTGTGTTGAAGTGTGCGCTCTCAAACCAGCCAACTGCAGGTTGACATTTCTTCCCTCCTCCCTTTTTTTTTTTTGTCAGCACTCAGCCCTCAGTATTTGCAAAGATGTGAGACAGGTTTGCCATGTGCGGGGTCACTTCCTCACGAATCCCAGGAAAGCAAAACAGTTTCACAAAGGGGGCCAACCACAGCGCCACTGAATAGCACCCTCTGTGCTCTGAAAAACAGCGAAGCCAGGTGTCGGACACACGAGAGCAAAAAGGAGGAGTGGATGATAAATTGAGGGGGTAAAAAAAAAAAAGGGAATCACATGATTAACATTACAAGAGGTACTGGTGCTGGAAAGAAAATGTTTGCAAGCGTGACTGTCGCACAGAAAAGCCAACTTTTGACGTTGAATCTTTCGTTATAACTCGGGCCATCTTTGTTTTCCGAAGAACCTGCATGCGATTTCACCAGCAGAAAGTCACACGACGACGTAAACACTCTTGCCACCATTCCAACAGAGATAACGCAGCAGCATGCTAGCATTAAGCCATGAATAATTAGCTTGAGACAAGGACCAATCCTGCACTTTAAACACTAAGGACATAATCTGACTGGAAGCGTCTAATCTGGAGCGGAGATTAGCGGGGTAAGATCGTTCCATGCTAACAGGTTTAGCGTCAGGGCGAGTGCAAGACCTAGTAAGTGCTAGTGAAGCATAGCAAACACACGCAGATGATTCCTCCGAACGGCGAAGCAGCAAATGAACAGACTGCTGAGCAAGTTGGTGGCCATATGGCACACACTTCCAGGAAGAGACCCTGTTTTAAAGGAACAAAACTCCTCGTCTGCACAAATTCCCACATATCTTCATCACATTAGGGGGGGGAAAAAAAACAAACAAACATATTTGAATATTAATGGGCTGCTTTTTTTTAAAAACATGATGTTCCTGAACTGTTGTGATTTTTCCCCCCTGGAAATCCTAAGCTCTCCTGAACGCTTGATTCTGATTGGTCAGAAAGTGTTGATGAATTTTCTATAACAGCAGCTGCAAGACAAATCACAGGTTTATATTAATGCGCTTTTTCCTAAGTGTTATCGTTTCTATAGTAACAACTTACAAAGATACTCGTATGGCCTGTGAATCAAATAGATGGTTAAAAAAAAAAAAAAAAAAAAAAAAAAAAAAAAAAAAAAAAAAAAAAAAAAAAAAAAAAAAAAAAAAAAACGTGTACAGAGAAGCTTTCTTTGAAGAAATGCCATTTAGCATTTTTGGAAGGAGTCTCCAGTGCCAGCGCATTATTACCAGCCAGAGCTAAAGCTGTAATGTTAAGTTTCCTGACGCAGAGGATTTTTCAGGACAGGAGGCTTTGCACTTTCTCGGTAACCAGCAGTGCAAGATCACAAAGCACAAACAGCAAGTGGTAGTGAGCTAACTGTTTAATATTAGTGCACTAACAAGTAATTAGTAAGTACTTAGTACGTAGTAAATGTTACAGTCACGATGACATCCAGAAGGATGTTTTTATTCTTATACTGAGGAAACGATTAGGACAAGGAGTCCCAAACTGCATTGCTACTTAGATGTTCTCATTAGGGCCTTTCGCACCGCGGGAACCTTTTAATAGTACCTGAACTAATTGTGGAACTACCCACTTTTTGGCGTTTTCGCACCTCCGGAACTGGGTGTACCAGATTTTAGTACCGGACTGCCTTTTTTGAGAACCAAATCAGCTCCTACTCCGGAGCAGGGTCTAACCAGCACAACCGGCACTATCCGTGACGTAAGTAGACGGTGACTGGCCAAACGCGTACGAAAATGCCGTCACCCACCATGATTTAAAACGCCGTGTAAACATACTGCAGTGTCAACTTATTTCACAAGTATGGAGAACAGCGATCGATGGACGGATGCTGAAGTGCAACACATCTCTGATCACAGCCTCCTCCATCCTCCGTTGTTCTTCTTTGTTTCCGTTGTTGAGCGCCGTGCACAAATGACGTCGCTGTCGACCGGCTTACGTCACTTCCTAGTGCCCACTGTCACTGCGAATGCAACCCTTTAAATGGTACCGGGAAATAGTTCGCGCAAAATCGCCCAGTACTTTAGTACTGTACATTTAGTTCTGGAACTAAAGCGGTGCGAAAGGCCCTTTTAGTGCATTGAATGTGGTTTGGGACACAGCCGTCAATTTACTTTGAATGTGTTTTACTAGCGCTGCGTCCCAATTCGCCTACTTATACTACGCACTAAAAGTATGCACTCTTTTTGTGAAGAAAAAGTACATAATTTTGGGTGTGTAGCAAAAGAGTATGCAGGTACTCGGACATACTGGGACATATCATGTCATGTAACGGAAGAGGACGTTGTTGCCTAGTTATGCACACTGTCACCTGTTCATTTACAACTCTCTAAAGCGCTCCATGTCTGCAGGTTGAATTCGGCGAAGCCAACCGTAACAAAACTCCTCCTCCCTCTCGCAAGGAGTTGTGGGCAATATTAGTTGGAAAAGTGTCCACGGATCCACACTTCGAAAATCTACCGGAAATAACAGACCAATCTCCCAATATACCTCTGGGATACTCATTTCTACATACTATGATTTGGGACAGACTAATTCTAATTTCGGATACTATTTAGGATGGATAGTCGGCGAATTGGGGCAATACTCTTTTGCTACACACACAAAAGTGTGTACTTTTTCTTCCCAAAAAGAGTACATACTTTTAGTGCCTAGTCTAAGTAGGCAAACTGGGACGCAGCATGGCTTTCTGTAACCGTTAAGAATGCACTGAGTGTTTTTTTTCTACCAAAAGAGGGTAACATTCCCAGATCTTGCCCCCCTGTAGCTTTAAAACTCAACATCACCAACAAAAAGTTCCATTTTGTATTTCAGCGTACGCTGAATTTTAATTTCAGGTCGATCCTTTTAGCGAAAACTAAAGCTGTTTTCAAAGGTATCTTCAACTTCTGGCCAGGTCAGGTGTCATTATTGCAAAAAGAGAGGTTCATAAGACTTATCTAAGACTCTAAGACAAACAGACTGGAAAGACATAAAAAGGGAAAGCGTCAGAACGAAAATGATCCAAAAAAAGAGGACAACGCAACTTTTTTTTTTTTTAAACTAATAATGCATTCTATAACAGCAAACGGCTGACGGTGCAGCAGGTAGACATAAAAACGTCTTTCAAATCCAGCGCTCTGCTGCGACTCGCACACTCACACGTACACAATTTACCACAGGGTGGGTTGGGGTTGGGAGACCCTTTGGAAATTACAAGGCAAGTTAATTGCAGTTCGGCATAGCTGTAATTATTCAACTGAGTAAAAATAGTCGCCTTCAATTACTTGATCACACGGTGGAGGTGGATTTGTTACTGTTGGACGAAGGAGGCTCTCCACGCTCCAATTTTCAGGAGGGCTGAAGACGTCTTTAAAACATGCAACAACAACAACAAAAAAAAAATTGGGTAATTGCAGAAAAGAATAATTAGGGACATTTAAGTTTCAGGAGAGCTGGAGAGAATCTCTCACACCATCTCTGCTCAGTTGGCATTATTGTACATATAGATACAGAAAATTAATCAACATCCCCTGACCAATCAGAATGGATCATTCAACGAAGCTGTGGTATAAATATGATTACCAAAAAATAATAAAAATGAGCTAAGGAACTTGTTGGAAAAGTTATTTTAGTCTTCTTCTACCAATAGTACACTTTAAAATAAATATCTGCTTCGTATAATCGTTCTATTATATTTCTATTCTATTTTGTTATTTAAAAGAATGTAACATAAGGGTTAAGGTGCTTTGTGGCGAGGGCTACTTCTTTTTCTCTCTCTACGTGGTCACATGATCGACTGCATGCTTAGAGCACATTTCCTGCGATGTCCACTGGAGCAGCTGCACTCGCCTGCAGGCCTGCAGCGCATCTCCGTGCTGTCAGAGCGGCGCATGTCAGCGTGGGCATCAAACCACACAAAAATGCACCGGCGAGCCAACATTAAAGCTCCCCGAATGCACTCTGTCAGTGTCCACCAACACCAAATTATCTACCGTGCCCTGGATACGGTTCATTCTCATGAAAACACATTCTAAACTAGGATTTAAAAATAAACATTATAACTGCGTAGCTAGATACTGAGACTGAAGCGTGCCAACCTGTTAGAAACCCCACTGGCCAAACCGTAACACGTCATCTTTTAAAGTCAGCTTCCTTCATTTTACCCAAAATGACATTTGTAAGATCATGTAATTGCCAGGATTTGTCCAAATGTACAGAAACTCTAAAACGGAGCATAATAGTGCTGATTAGGATTCCAAGATCTCACAAAAATATGTTTTTGTTACGAGACTCATTTGCATATTGCATCCATTTGCAATATCAGGATTGGTTATCAATATGAAAACAAAAAAAAATACTAACAATGAATCAGCTTTAACCTTGTTCAACGTGAAAAGGGACGCTCTAATGATTTAAGCCACTTTAATGTCTAAATGGCAACTTGGAGGAACAGTGCCAAGACCTCAAGGACATGACAGAGCGAGAGGAGAGAGACAGAGAAGCGAGGACGCAGCGAGGAGAAGGGGGATGGAAGAAAAGAAAGTAAGACAGAGAGAGAGCAACTTGCACTGACAGCAGAGAGAGAAGATGGAAGACTACTATGGCCAGTTCACAGTCCAGTCATGCATGTTTTTTTTTTTTTTTAAATTAGCCTTAGATTATGTGGAGTGTATACCATGTATACAGCTCCTGTGAATGAGTTGTGATTTCAGAAATGGCAATGTATTAGAATGAAATTTAACGCGGTGTGCCAAGGCCACCCTTGATTGCAGCTGGCACACCCACATTTTTAATCAAAACATCCATCAATTCATTCATTCATTCATTCATTCAATCAATCATTCATCATCAATAACCACTTTATCTTGGTTAGTGTCACCGTGAATCTGGAGCCTATCCCTGGAACACTGGGCATGAGATGGGAACACACCCTGGATGGGACGCCAGTCATTCTCAGGGCACCACACCCACACACACACACACACACACTCATTCACACTTAGGGGCAATTCACCAAGCCAGTAAGTAATTGTAAATTGTTTACAACAAGAACATCAAGGGTTAAGAGAATGAGTCCGTTCTTTCATGTAGTCACCTTTAAGAGTGTCTGGGATGCACTTCATGACAATTCAAAATAGGACATTAATGCTTAGTGTAGTGTTGGTCATTTTGCCATGTAGTAGCAATGCTTACATACACTATCTGAGCAAAAGTTTGGGAACACCTGACCATCACAACTTTTCCAACAAAGCTGGAAGCACACAGGTATACAGAATGTCTTTGTATGCTGTAGAATTA
>CM040999.1:14568960-14578960 GCA_022985145.1 Pangasius djambal | reverse complement strand
GTTCTATGAGCGTACAGAAATAGGCTTAATCAGTGACCAGAAGACTGATCTTTAAATGTCTCACATTCTCTACACACATATTCTACAATACTCCAATTTAAAATATCAATAAAAACAGGCTTATTCCACCACAAATGACCTGAAGTCAGTCATTCAAAGTCATACAAGAAGGCCTTATACTGAAAGGCCAGGTTAAGATCAAAAAGGTGCCCAACTTGTGGTCTATGTGTGCTTTCACATATGCAGTGTTTAGTCCATTGGAATGGAATCCTGGTGCATTTTCCACTTCTTAAGGCCGGTGAGAACACAGCAATCACAGTCAGGTACGGAACAAAACAACCCCGTCTGAGAACATCTGAGCTAGGTGGTTTCCATGTGAGCGCTAAATGGTTCAGTGATGCAGTGAGAAACTGATTCAACCCAAAAGAAAGATGTGAACCAAACACGTATTCTGGTGTGCAGGGTACTTTTTTTTGTAGATTGAGCCATGGGGTGCAAACTGAACCAGAGGACAGAGCTACTGAACTGTGATGTGTCTTGGATATTTGAAAAGGAAAACAAATGTTGGATGTGAAACCCAATTAAGGGTGAATTTTGTGATTTTTCACGCACTTGCCGAAAGTTTATTTACCTTTTTCCTTCTCTGTATTTTTGATCAATCAATGAAAGAGTTTTGCAGGTACTATTTTTGCACTATTCGATTTGTTTATTTATATGCAGTGTGAAATCACACCAAACCAAAAACGAACCAAAAGTATCAATTTTGCTTTTGGCAAACGTAGGTGTGAAAGCACCCTGATAAGTCCATAATGCTGTATAACAAAGCAAGTAATCCTAATCCTCTAAGATTTACTGTACAATATAGCAAACTCACCAAATCAGCTTTCAGACTCTGATAGCATCTTCGTAACAGGTTTTGTCTGTGGTGTACCACGCTGAAATGCTTACACTAGATTGGGGCAAAGCTGACTGATTAGGAGATGATTATAAAGTTCTGTTCTTTACATATTTTGTTAGTTTTTCCCCACAGTTTTTGGCCTAAAGTCACTCTATGATCTCTATGAAAGAAATCATAAGCTCCATGAGATAACAGTGGAAAACCGATACTGAAGATTTTGACCAGAAATTTTTACTCGTGTTCAGAAATCATAGCATCATAATTCAATGGAAAAAAAAAAAAACATAAAAAAAAGAGCGCCTCAGATTGACGTGTGTCTTTATCCTTGCCCTAGTGCAGAGCTGCTAGATATTGCATGCTTAAAAAGCGTCTGACAGCACATCAGCCGATGGTTAATCTCCAGAGGCTTATCTTATACAGCAGCTGAACTGTGCTCATCCATAACCAGGGACATCATCATCATCATCATCATCATCATCATCATCTTAATTGGCCCAAAACCCTATGACAGGCAGCCAGGGACAGTGTGAGTTTTTAAAATGAAGACTCAGCATTCTTACAAGGAAACGTCAAGCTTTATTTTCTTTCATTTTTCCTTTATGACCCCAATTTCCCTGAAACTACCTGCATTGCAGTGGCAGCTAAGGGCCTCCAGGACGGTGCTCTATTCATTATTTAGGCTTCAGTCCCCCTCCATTCTCACTTTATACTGAGTGAATAAACAAGGTCAGGCGTGTTTGGAATGAAAGCACAACCACTACTATCACCGCCAACAATTTGACCCTCACCAAGGCTAATATACATACTGAGGCTGATGATTTAAGACTGGACTTTGTGCTGTAGCACTAAGCAAAGCTGCCTTCTGTTGTTATGCGCTCTGTTAGCAAATCCACGTTAACCCAAAACAGCCTTTAAATTACACCTGTGCCATTAATAACATGTTTATGGACAAACGACTCAGACTTTTAAGGAAGATTCCAGACAAAAAGCGCAATATTTGCATGATATCTACTTCCTCAGTACTGCTCTAAATGAAAACCAGCCCTAAAAACACTAAATATGATAATCACTGTGATCAGGGCCATAACCAGAATCAAAATTTCATGGAGGTCCAGGCTGCAGCAATGTGACCCACATTTTTCATACAGCATAATGATAAATGTGTACTACACAACTTGCTCATTTCTAATCTCTGGCATCTTATACTTCCATTCTTAAATAAAAGCTGCTCTGACTCAATTTAGACTGGGTTATTTTACTGGGTTAAATATTTCCACATAGGTGACATTCTACGCCTACGTTACCAGGATGTCACTGTTTCCAGATTTGACAACTGGAAATACAACAAGGGAGGTTAGCTAAGAAAAAAAAAAAAAACTCTACCGAAACTACTGTGGTCTGGACCTCGGTGTCCTCATAGGTATTTATGACCAGGGCTGTGATTACTTAACGTGTGTTGGCATTCCCACGTTTACACTAGCAAGCGACAAGTCTCTTGTTTTATGTCTCTTGTGGGCGTCTAGCAACTATTAACAACTGTTAGCTCTAGTGTTAATGCTTGTGGTCATGCATTGTTCCGGTAGCAGCCAAATTGTAAATACTTCTAAAGCTAAGTAATTAAAGACAAATGATGTAATGCACTAATCAATGTGAGAACTGGTTGTTTGATTTACATGTTACGTATTGGCAAGCTAACTTTACTAGATATGTACGCTCGTTAGAGGCACCAACGCTCTCCACTGCTTCTTAAGCTTTATTTTTTTATGGTTACGTTTTTCTATGGCATGTTTTTGTGCATTAAATAGTAAATGGGAACTCATTGAAGGTAGGAGCTAAAGTTGCGAGTGGGGAACTGAAGAAACGACGGACCGCACAGGCCACAGGATTGGTCCAGGAAATCATTTGAGCCTCTCATTTGGATTCGTCAAATTTGCATAGACACTGCTGCTTGCTAGTGTGAATGTAGTCTAATAACAATGAAAAGATGGCTCAGGTCATCTAAAGTTTATTAGTTATCACATTTCTATAACCACACCAAGCCAAAAAGCAGTTGAAGCAGAATAAAGAATGAGCTGCCAATGCATTTTGGAGGAACTGAGGCATTGTACTGTACTACAGACATGACTAAACTTTTTGAAGAATTGAATTCACAACAATCACAGACATCTGGATTTTTTTTTTTCTTCCCCTCCATGGCATGAAAAACTATTCCTAAAGACAAGAATCTGCTTTATTTACATAGGCTGCTGTATAAACACAGCTAAGAACCTCTAACTTTGAGAAATAAAACACACACCACCAACTATTTCCCATACCCTCTAATTCCAAACCAAAAACCCACGTCTCAGTCAACCACGGGAATTCCTACAGGTATCAACATGCTCAGAGGAAGCAGGTCCCACATCCCCGGCTGCAGGGATAACGGAATTCCTCACATCAGTCACAGAAACCTGTGGTGACACGCAGATGCATGTCTTATACACGAATATGTAGTCTGCATAACTAATATGTTGGTGGTATGATAATAATGTCAACTTCAAAGCGTTTGCTAAGCTGTGATGTATTGATGCTTCTGGGAACCCATCGTCGTCTGGGACAATTCAGGAGGTTTCTCAGTACACGGAAATCTAGACTAAATAAATCAATGACAGTTAAAAAAAAAAAAAAAAAAAAGGTTTTCACGTAAGCAGTCTCAGACGTTGGAAGCAACAGTACAACTACTCTGTTGCTGTACTTAAGTCTGTTTTTTTTTTTTTTTTTAAATACGTGCGCTTTACTTTTTGTTCTTTCATGTAACACTTTTGACTTTTATCGTCCACCTTTCAAAAGAAAACTTTCTACTTCCTACATTTTCAACCATTTTCAAAGTCACATGCTGAATTGTTAGCATCCGACAGCTTCAAGGCGTTGATCTCAATCGCTACCAAATCTCCACTTCAACACAAGCAACGGCATGTGCATCACTGTAACCTATCTGCTACTACGTACACTTTGTATTTATTAAGGCAGTTTGTATTGTGACAGCTGGCTATTACCATTCGGCTAGTTTGCGTGATCAGAGTTATTACCATGCTAGCTAACATTTGAGAGATTAAGAATAAAGATGTTGTTAGTAAGCCTTAGCTAACTAAAGTTTTCCCACGTTCCTTGCGGAAAGAGGAATTGTGATCTGTGGCAGATGTCTAGCTTTTGTGAATCTTCCTTCTACATTTACTTTGATACTTTGTGTAAATATATGAGTTAATATTTTCTACTTTAAGGTCCCTGGAGGACTAGCGGTTAGGCCTTGGTGCGCTCACCGCCATGGCCTGGGTTCGATTCCTGGCCTGGGAACCGACCCCAGCCGCTAATGCAAGAAGAAGAAGAACATATTTTCAACTTTAACTTGAGTAAACATGTTGAAGGTGTACTTCAAATTTTGCCAGAGTATATATTTTGAATTTTTTTACCCGAGTTAAGAATTTGTGGGATTTTTTTTTGATCAGGCTAAAAAAAAATAAAAAAGTTACACATCTTTGGGGCAGATCGATCAAAACAGTGGCTTCTTTGACTCCCTGTGGTTGAAGATATATCTTCTTTTCTTGCCTATGGTGTAAATTTTCCTCTCCTCTCGACCTTCTCTTTCTGGGGCATATATAAGGTCTTTCCATCATGCAAGCAAGCATCTCTGTGACAAGCCTGGTTGAGAACCTTGATGTGTCTCCAGTGCAAATCAAAGGGCATTAAACATTAAAAGTACTGTCAAACCCAGAAGCCGTATGAAAGTAGGGCACGGAGACTGCTAAGAGGCAGAAAAACTGTCGACGTTACTCGGCTCTCTCTACTCTTTTATTCAGGGATGTATTAAATATGTAAATTACTGTACATGCATGTTCAAAAGATTCATGGTTTACAAAAAAAAAAGAGAGATTTCTTATTAAATTTGTATCCTGGATTGCCTATTTTTGCCCAGACACGCTTTAAGTTCAAGGTAATGAGAGATTGGTGTTAAAATGCCAGACAAGGTGATACACCAAAGAGCCAGTGAGGCGTCATGGTGAAAGATAAGTTAACGGAAAGTCAGCAAAGCTAGTCATATTCCTCAAGGGTGAGACAACACCTGTCACTAACCGCCAAATCAGACATCATGTCACCAAGTGGGCATGCTGGGAAGTTTTATAGGCGTGCTTTTAGGATGAGGGCTTTTAGGGCTTCCCTTGAGCTCTCACACTGGTGAAGTGATGGAAGATGGGAAGTCACTTTCGGGTGAATCCACCATGGGCTTGAGCATTCTACCAGAGCCACTTGTTTATCTTTGTCTAGACCCAGTCAAAACACTAGAGGACTGTGTGTGCGTGTGTGTGTGTGTGTGTCTCTTTTAATTCCTATCCCTCACTCTGATTTGATCTTCACCTTGTTTGGTGGAACAAACAGTCAAAACATTCATACTTTATTTTGCCAAACAATTAACTGTTATATTCTCTCTATGACAACAGCATGATGTTTTTTTTTTTTCCAATATGAAGGTTTATAAGCTTTTTACTCAACTTTCTGATGGACATTAAAGCCTAAAATATATATTTACAAAGCAAAAGATGATGTTTAGGCTGTTCTATGACAGAGTAATAAAGGGGTTAAAATGTTGTATTTTTATTTTGAATTTTTTTTTTTATGTGATTTTTAGTCACATGACCTCTAAAGTTTTTTTTTTTTTTTTTTGCAATCCCACCTATGCCCCTATGAACATAATTTTTATTTTTGAGAGTATACGTTAATACAAACACAAACTTTACTAATAACTGGGGTGAAATATATTGAACTTATGAATAAATTAAGATAATATATATCAGTTATTTTACAATAAATGTTATAACTAAACTACAATAAAAGTTGGCCTGGATAAATCTGATATCAGTCCCTAACTACCGAAGAGAAAATTAGAATTAAATGCTAAAAAAAAAAAAAAAATTTAAACGCAAAATAATCGTAAACTGTTTGGTAATGGTTAGTGAACTCGCTAAGCAATAAGACGAAGGCCACAGAGATTGATATCAGCAACCCCCTCCCTAACTTCAGGCCCAGGTATCTTCCTTTGTTAGGCATCTGGCTGTTAAGAAAACAAAAGAAGGGAATCGCAGCGACCCTGCTGTCCTAATTATTCACGACGTTGGACCCTAAACTCTCCGTCATCAGTCAGGGGTTTGAGTGACAGCGGGGGCTCCGCCACATTTAGTCATCTTATTTCAGTGAGACACGTTGCTAAGGCCGTTACACACACGAGTGAAGAAAAAGAAAGTAGAGAGGTGGATAAAGACAGACTATTACTCTTTTTTTTTTTTTTTTAATATGTAGCTCTCTGTATTTTTTTAATTAATTTGCTTAAGTGGTATCTAAATACCCAGAATGATTTTATTGGATTTCATAACCCCTTTCAAAGCATTTTATATGGAAATTTAATGGCAATTAATTGGACAGTAGTTTATTGTGACTGGGATGGGATTCCCAGGAAATAATTGGGAGACGTTATGTGTAAAGACAATGCCTTACTAAGAAAAAAGACCTTTTTTAAGCGGCTGATTCGCAGTAAGATTTGCACAGTAGGAGGAGAAGCCTGAAGCCTAAAATCAGGAGTAATGCTTAGAGTGGTTTTAAAATGATGCAGCTGTTGGCTCTTTGGACGAAAATAATATACAGTCGTTATTCGCTGAATGAATGGGTCCCTGGAGGACTAGTGGTTAGGCCTCGGTGCTCTCACCGCCATGGCCTGGGTTCGATTCCCAGCCAGAGAACTGACGCCAGCCACTGGGGTAGCACAGGATTGGGCCTCTTAGCCCCAGTGAAGGGATATTGTAATTCTACAACACACAAAGACATTCTATACAATTGTGTGGTTCCACATTTGTGGCAAGTTTCGGGAAGAACCACGTATGGGTGAGATGGTCAGGTGTTCACATACTTTTGGCCATATAGTGTATGTCAAAGCCTGTGTAATGAGTGTTTTATTATAAATGTGAATGTGTGCATCCGGGTGAACATCTGTAAAGGTGTGCTAATTCCGTGGAGTGGATTTTTTTAAATGCTTGATACAGACACAAATCGAGTCAATATGCCACTGTGGTTTTCAAAATAGTGATTTTTGAAGATAGTGAAAATAGTGACTTAGACATGCTACAGCATGTTTAATAGTACACAGGCATGTCCTGATCAACATGTGATTAATCAGGCAGCTGTACAGGTCGAAATTTGCAATACGTGAGCGTGTAAGAGTTGCCTCTCAGCCCTTCCTGTGATGTGTCATGATGGATGGCTTGAGAGGAAGTTGTTTAACACTCCTTTCCACCACGTTGTGTTAACCCCGTTGTTAGGGCAAGTGCACCTCAGGGCAAACATTGCAGTGAGGATCCTTTCATGACCCTTTGAACCAATCCATCTGGTGGTGTCAGAGACAGTAATAATAATAAAAAAAAAAAAAAAAACAAAGAACTCTGCCCTAACATCAACAGCATGTCTCGGAGTTCATCGCAATGAGTGTGTAATTACAAGTCTACCAAGCTTTCATGAGAAATGGCGCGGGTGAAATTTGAAGGTGGCACCATTTGCACAGTGTAGATAAACAAATGGGGAGCAGATTTGTTTGGTGAGCAGCTCAGTCCTGACCATTTCAACCCTAAACTGTGCTTTTCTATCTATTCTGCAAACTCTCTCTGCAAGAACGTGCCATCTTGGTTACTTTTTACATTGACAGAATTCAGATTTCTAATGCCACCCAAAATGATTAACCACTACTTCCTGTATGTGAGGAATAAAACACTTGGAAAGAAATGATGACGTATCAGAACCGGCACTACTGTGTTGTCGAAAATTAATCAACACCTGACCAATCAAATTGAAGAATTCAACAGCACTGTCAAAGTATAAGTTAATTATAAAGAATTGTAAAGAATTGGCACGTTATATTAACTTTATTTGTATGCATGATTAAACCTTGCAGTTTAGAATTACTATTAATGATATCATTTGGTCCGGAATAGACTATGTGTTTGGAAAACATTTCCGAAAGGTCTGTGAAGGATTCAATCTTGACAGCAAAAAATAAAAACTCTTTATCGACCCCCATCTAAATGTACTACAGCAACACAACACAACACAACAATAAAGTGCTCTTGTTGTGGAACTAATTGAAGCATTGCCCGAGAAGTGTGCTATACTATTTTTCTGTGCTTCTTTGAGGCTGTGTGTGTGTGTGTGTGTGTGTAGGGAAAACCCTAAAAGCACTTATGCTGTAAGACCAGAGGGTGACCAATCAGAGCTCAGCTGTCCGCAAAGCTGCCCAAAGCAACAAGGATGATGTTTTAACTATAGCGCCTTCACTTCCAGGTCACTGGATGATAATCATCATCAGAATCATCACGTTGCTTTTCTGTTAGCCAATACTCAAGTAAGAAGCGTGACGTGTGCATTCAGTGCTGTTTGCCTGTCCACAAACACTAGTGTGTGCCTCTATATTCGTTTGTGTGAAGCTGGCCTAATAAACCAACAGGACAACGAATTTGGCTGCAGGGCCACTCTAAGCTGAGCAAGAAGAGTTGCAGCATTGCGGCCTGGTAAAAGGTCTGGCCACATCTCCCTCAGGTTTCTGTTACTAAGCAGACACAATGTTCAGGACATGGCTGCCTTGTGGCCTTTACACTGGCAAAAGCGGCACACAAGCTGGCAAGCCAGTCCCTCCATTACACATTACACACTGTGGAATCCCTGCTCTTATGCTGAAGTACTGAATCTCCAGTACCAAATCCATACTTGAGTCTTACAGTCAGTACATGTATCACGTGGTCGGGGTCTATATTTTTGAATATTCAATCTGACAGGAGTGCTGGTTGAGAGTTTGTTGCTTGGGTCATCAAGATGCGCCCACTGTGGAAGTCTGAAAGCTATTCAACCGAGAGTTTTTTTTTTGTTTTTTTTTGCAGTGCTGAGAAAATCTTAATCTCGTGATGAAAAAGCGTAAGACCGCCCTTGTCAGCATGTTATAGTGTAGCTGTCTCACGGCTAATACGTTACTATGCAGCATTTGTCTCAGTAAATGTGTCGATGATTCTATGCCTGCACAAGCTGCTATACTTCTTGAAAAGTGCTTTGTCTCAGTGGTTAAGTCTGCCATATTTGAGCTTGATTCAATTACAGCTGTAAATGTAAGACGTAAAATTGCTCGCTTTCCATAGGAAAACATTGGCGTAGCCGGTGCCAAGTGATTTCATCGCTCATCAGTTGAAAGTGCAGTAGTCAAATATTATTTGAATAATGCCTTAGAAATTCTGCCAAACGCCAAAACTTACACCATGGCCAAGAAAGCTGTGCGCTACACATCACAGGACGATAGAAAAATGTCTGATCGATATCACTCAAGCCATATCACCAATGTCACATAAGCCACTTTTTTCGGCAGCCGATTTACGTCACTACGTCAGAGTTAGGAGCTACTGGCGGTGCGCTGTAACAAAAACATAAACAAGCATAGAGGGGCGTGAGACAGAGCGAAACCCCCGAGAACAGGCATCAGCCCAACTAAAAGATGAGGAACTTGCACCTAAAAAGGGAGGTACATCTGTCATTTAGATTCCTGAAACCTGAAGTTGAATAATGTTTTAATATTCACTTTTTTATATTTTGCAATCATACTCTACCCATTTCGACAGTGTTATGTCTTTCTTGTTCTCGTTTTCTGGCAATAGTTCTGTTCAATGTCACTTCCAATGTTCCAGTGTCACAAAAGGAGACAAGAAAATGTGTCCTTCACTGGTATTTAGTTCACAGAATGTTCGCAGAAAGCCATGAATGTAATTTATTTGTTATGTGTACTGATAATTTTTTTCATCAGTTTTAGAGGAAATGTAATATATCGTGATGTATACCATTTCAAGGTATGAAATGATCCATATAGGGATATAATATTTTATTTTCCATATCGCCCAGCCCTAAAGGCTGATCTGAATGTTATCTCTACAGCAGAGGCAGATATATATTGTTAGGCATATATATATATATATACACATACACACTGCCCTCCAAAAGTTTGGAAACGCCTGAACAAAATAGGGTTTTTGGGCAATATCAGCATAAATC
>CM040999.1:14535743-14568860 GCA_022985145.1 Pangasius djambal | reverse complement strand
CATAAATCTACAGCAGAGGAAGACACTTTCTTGTTAGGCACTAATATCTATCTATCTATCTATATATATATATAATTTTTTCTTACAGTTACAAATAAAAAAAATGAAATTGAATTTAATATATCAGATCAAGCATCAGTAAAGTCTGGATGCCTTCTACTGCGTTGTAACTACAATAAATGCATAGACTCGAGTCTCATTTCCAAAACAGTGCTTCGTTAGCAGGTGTAAGCATTTCAATTAGAAACAATGAGCCATTGGTGCTAAGTGTAACAAGTCAGTGGCACTTTTTTTTAGGTACTGCATGAAAACTGAGTCTTTATGAATCATTATCAAAAACAGGAAGGCAAACTAATTAGATGCATGCAGTCGTCTTTTCTAAAGCTCAGCTTAGAATCAGCGGAACTGAAACCTGAAGCAGGATGTACCTCATTTCCCAAAAGCACATCAGAATCAGAAGGAATGACTAGCTTGAGTTCTTGAAAAACAGTTCATCATCGTCACCCTCTGTGATAGAGGTGTCTGAGATGTCTTAGCTAGTTGACTGCCTTTGATTTGTCTACATTTGCTGTACAAATGTCATTTTTTTGGCTGAACATTTAATAAGTCTGTACAGCTACATAAATAGCCAGTCTAAGATTTGCCAATTATTTTCATTACTACTAATTATCTTAAATATTTAATACATGATTAATCTGACACAAGAATATTAAAATTTGAAGCTTTACCCCAGTGACTTTTATCAGCAATGACTGTAGCTAGTCAAAGATGCCGAGATAGAAAAAGTCCCCATGGGAAGGTACGCTGATGAAGGTGCAAGCCTAGCTTTCTGCTTCGTCATCCATTCCTAAAGTACCGTAATCATCTTAGCTTCAAACACACTACAGCCTCAAGGTAAACCACACATCCTGAGCACTTACACACCTGTGCAATTACCTCCCTTCTGAACAGGGCCATCAATTCTTGATTCTGATTGGTCAGCAGGTGTTCTATAACAGCAGCTCTGATAGTAGCTATGGTTCAAATTTTGTAGTAATGCATTTCTTCAAATGCGTTATCGTTTCCATAGCAACTCATTCATTGGACTTATATGGCGACTACTCCAGGTTTAAAAAAATGTGTGTAACTGCTGACATGATGAAGTTCTCCGTGAGGCGATGTTCATTTAACATTTATGGAAGGAGTCTCCAGTGTCTGCGCTTTGCAACAGTCAGAGGTAAAGCTGTTACTTTAAGTTTTCTAACACAGGAAAGAGGGTTTGCGTTTTTTTTTTCTGTTGTGTTTTATTCCTTACGTGTTTCACATGAAATATAATATGAAATATCAGTTGCCCCACATTAATTTTCTACCATTCGTCTCGCCCACTGACCAACTCGACTCTTCCTAGCTAACGTGTTTGTGTAGAGCTAGCCTAGCCGTGGTGTCTAAGTGGCCTATTTTGTGTCTATTTTTTGTGTTAGGAAGTAAGCTTTAATTAATTGTACTTATTGTAGTATGTACATGTGGTCATACAGCTAGCTAGAGCTAGCCTAGATGTAGTGTGTAAGTGGCCTATTTTGTTTCTAATTGCTTGTGTTCGGAAGTAAGCTTTAATTAATTGTATTTATTGTGGTATGTATAGGTGGTCGTAGGGTAGTTGATATATTTCTGGGGGAGATCGAGGGGTGGTGGTGGTGTAAAGCTCACTAATTAAGCAATTTCCACTTTGACAAAGTGAGCTTCTTGTCTGTTGACAAGCGAAAAAGAGAATAGTGCTAATTACTACCATTTAGGCTGGTAGTTTATTTTGTTTAGGCCCAAACTACATCTAGAGTATTAGGCTGTAACATTATAGAATTAAAAAAAAAAAAAAAAACATCATCCACTATTTGAGCTAAACTTACTGTTAATAACTTTTTAGCTAAGCATCATTACAACAAAGTGCACATTACTTTATATGTAATACATCATTAAACATGCAAAAAATGTCTAAAATGTTCTGCTTTATGTACAATGATGATCTAAAAGTATACATTTATCGAAACATGAGAAACCTGAACCCACTGTTTCAACAGAAATTAGAAGTGTTTGCATCAACAAATACTGATTGTAGCATTAACCTAATTTCTATGCTTAGAATTTGACTATTTGACTGGGAATAATGTGTCTGCCAGAGAAATTACAGCCTTACGAAGCCAAGCCTTTTTTAACCTCAATCTCAGACTGGAGACCATACACTTTAGTGTGTTTATTTTGACTGCAAAACACAGCAGGCTCGCAAATGCCTAGTCTGTCTCCTCTTATTAGATGTTCGCATGGGATATTATACACCAACCCACATAAACACAAACACACACTTCCCAGGACCACACACTTGCTCTCGTTTTTCGTAGCATGTTTGCACAAGCTTATGTCGGACTTTCATTAGCAATTAATCAAACCAGCTCAAGTCAGGCCGACCCCACACCTTGAACATGTCGACACACTCATCACTCATCAACACGCTACTCAGAGCAGTAGCTGAATGGGACTTTTCACGTCTCTATTGTTGGGATTTCAAATTCGGATAAGTAGGAACAGTAAAACACAATGAGGTGGTGTGACAAAGTATATTTTCCAATAGCAGCACATCCTAAAATGGTTTATTCCACTTATGCCCCAGCAATTTGCCAACAATTTCAATGAAGAAGCACATCATACTTTTTTATCCATTTAATGCTATGGAGCGTCTATGAGATAAGTCCGTTTCTGTTATCACTTACATTATAGCAGCTCTAAACCATCGTTCCATCACAAGTTTCTCTCGTGAAGTTAACAATACAAATAAATGCAGCGTGTTGTGTTTCAACTCTTGCGCTTTACCTCTGACTGCTACAAAGCACTGACTCTGGAGACTCCTTCCAAATGTTAAATCAAAGGTTTCTCCTTTACCATATCAAACAATTATACATTTTTCTTTATTAAAAACCAACACTTTTTTTCCAGATTTTGTGGAGCATCTGGCATCCACGTCCCTGTGAATGAGCTCTTATTATAGAAATGATAATGTATTAGAACGAGTACATTAATATAAACCAGATGATCTGAATTAGAGCTTCAGCAAGTCCAAGTTTACTCTTTGAGTTTCGAGCAAGCTTGATGCAATCTGTTTGATCCTGCACAAGTTCAGGAAGATAATGTCATCTTTAATTAAGTCAAGTTTAAAATCACTTCCTTCGCTCAAGCCTGGCATTCAGCATTCTTAATCTTCCTAAGATTAGACCCATGTGTGCAAAGGTGGTTCTGGACCCGCAATTATAAACTAGGAGGTAATCTGTGGCTGCTTGGCTACCTGACCTAAGAACAACCTTTACACCAAAGCTCATGGCTGACGTGACCTTTGCCCCTGTGGAGAGACTCTCAGACTCTCGCCAGCCAAAGGGGGCTTGGGGAGGGGTGGAACGACAAGGCCAGCCAGTCTACTGGTGTTATCTCGATCCTGCCAAAGCTCTCCGGGAGACTTTCAACAAAGAGAACCCACGCTGTGCTCTCTGGTACATAACAAAAGCAGACACACTCTCTAAGGCGAAGATGGTAAGCATGGCCAGGCCACGTATAATAAGCCTGTTAAAAGTACATGAAAGTTTACGGATGGCTCAGAACGATATTCTAGCATTGTCGTTTGTTGCCCAAGTCCATTAGTGTTCACTGCGAGTGCTCACAGCTGTTTGTTTTTGATTTCACATCCCTTTGGTTTGATTAGTACCCCTGCAGGGGATGGAGGGGTCAGCCCGAGAGGGCGGAGGGAGCACGAAAAAGGAATCATTTCCCCTTTTGATCAGACCCTACACAGGAAAAAGAGATTATTCTCTCGTTTGACCTACATGCCTTAATCTTTCCCCGTTCAAATCATTTTGTTCATGTCGCTCTGAGAACGCTTCGATAAAAACAGGTCATAACAGTGACATCAGTGAAAATGAAAAGCCGTGGTCACATATCACATCACCACCTAGCGCATTTGATTTCAAGGCAGCAACTGGAGTGCTGGCTTCACTGCACCTCCGGCTGCACCTGAGCAGCATCTTGCAATTAAAGAAAGACAGCACTCTCTCAATTCCTCTTCAAATCAGAGGGGCAGATGTTAATTAAAGAAGAGCGCCTACTGCATAAACGTGCCCGTGTATTACAGAGATGTACTTCATTACCATCCAAACGTCATCATCCTGCATATATGCTTCCTACATGACTGGGCTTAAGACCACATCCAGTCTAGATATATGTATGCAGTGCACGGATATGGAACATTTTCCTGTAAATAAGCGGAGAGAAGCCATGGCACACCTTCCTCACCCTGAACAGCACAGAAACCTCGGAGAATGATCGGCACCACTTACTCGTGACCACCTCAGCGTGTCAAAAATCGACAAATCCATTGGAGCTCGACTGCTTAGTGGCAGTTTGGATCATTGGGAGGCGAACGCGCAACCGGGGCGCGACGCAGGTGCTGGTTACGCATGCAGGCGTGTGATACATGATAATGTGGAAGGCTGGAGAGGGGAGAGGGGAGGGGGTGGTGTTCAGGAGCTCACCAGTACCTTAAGGACTTCTTAAGATACTGCAAGGTATCGGAATCGACGTGCATGAGAAATCGGGCGGAATTTGGCGCGAGCCTACTTACGCACGGCTTCCAGTTTGGGATCGAGCGCGGCTGCGGTCTGCTGCATGTGGCCTATTTTGCCTTGCAGCAGGCGCACGCGCTGGCTCGTGGCGACGACGTCGTCCTCGAGCTCCTGGAAGATGGAGCACGCGTGTCGGGCCAGGTCGGCGAGCTGGCGGAGGCTGCGCGCGAGCGCCACGTTGCTGATGGAGCGCAGGTCCTCGAAGAGCAAGCCCTCATCGTTGGGCACGGCGTGCCTGCACAGCAGCTGCGGCTCCACGATCCGTTTGGCGAACGGCATTTTTTGCAAATCCCAAACCACTCTGCACTCCTTCCCACCACCACCGGCAGCAGCTGCTGCTGCAAACTAATCCGAGGGGGAAATGTTAAAAAGCAGCGCTGAAGATTTAAGCCAAACTCCATGGATCCACCATCCGGGCCTCCATGGCTTCTTCCATCTCACTACATCACATCGGGATGGAGTGCGCTGGAGGCGGCGGTTTCCCCCCAATCAAAGTCTCCTCTCTCCTCCTCCTGATTCCTGCACGCCTTTCACTGAGCTGCTGCCTCTTCCCTCTTTTCCATCCAACGCTTTGGAGGGGTTTTAAAGGAGAGGGAGAAAACGCGGGATGGAGTCTGTGGGAGAGAACGTGCACCACGCAGACCAGCACTAAAGCACACCAATTACATCAGACCTAAAATCATTTCTTCTTTCACACTCATTAGTCAGATTACTCAGAGTAATACTTTGCTTCAATTGCTATTTGGTTTGCTTACAAACTGCAACTTACATAATTAAGCTATATATATATATATATATATATATATATATATATATATATATATATATATATACACATACACAGTACTGTGCAAAAGTCTTAGGCACATGCAAAGAAATGCTGTAGAGCAAAGGTGCCTTCAGAAATAATGAAACTAAATGTTTAGTAAAGTACTAAAGTAAACAGTAATAAATGAAACAAAGTCAATATTTGGTGTGATGATCCTTCTCTTAAAAAAATAGTAGTCTCAGGTACAATTTGTGCAGTTTTATAAGGAAATGAGCTGTAAGTGTTACTGAGTATCTTGCTGATATATATATATATATATATATATATATATATATATATATATATAAATTGGTTGAGGGAGGTGTATTGCCGAAACCATACTTGTAAACTCTTTCGTTCACTGGTCAGAAATATGGCGACTGGGAACAAAGAAAGGTGTAGAAGAACGACAGGCCTAGTTTTGCCCGAACCGCCATCGGCTGCATCACATTTGTCACGCAAGTGTCAACTGCATTTCAAGAACGGCAAAACGCTCATTTATGTAGGGTCTAAAAGATATATCCTTCCTGATTTAGAGTTTTGGCTAATGCTAATGTGTTTCAAAAGAGGTGCTGTTAGATACCAAGCTACGAGTGTAAGTGCAGAACACGTACTCGTGTAAATAAACGACATAATGGCCGAGATAAATACGTGCAGTATGTAGCTACAAATGCATTCATGCTACAGTATATCTTCACACCCCTTCATTAAATTTTGTTAATCCTGTGTCTGTTTGGCTTACGTACTTTCAGTCTACAACCCAAAGTACCTGTCATGTTTAGTTCACATCCTGCAGTTTGTTCAATTCGGGGCTGAATCACGTCCTCACTGTAATTAAACTAGAACGTGCTTGGACCCAGACCGAGACCACCTCCCTCACACACTTAAAAATGCATCTGGCTTTCCTTCAAACAGACTGATCGCTGCATATGTGATAGCACTGCAACATAAGTAACTGACCTGTCTGCAGGATTGATGTGTCCTAGGCTGTCTTCCTCCTCTCTTCCGCTGGTCAGGTGAATCCTCAGACATTCCAACTGACAGAAACCTCAAGGACTTTGACGCCAAGCATCTCAATGCCCCCCCCCCCAGTACAAGCTGTCAAATCTAAGGTTAAAATCCTCTCTAAAACCTAACGTTTTAATCCATCACTCCTCTATCTTACCATCTGTAATTACCTTTTGGTAATTCTATTTATTAGTCACTGATTATTTTCCTTCAACATCATGCTCCCAAGTGCTTTATTCCCTACGCAGCTAACCAACTAAATGCATTACAATTTAGAAAGATCACAAAATTCTCGTTGTCGATGTCAGAGGTGTCGAAATGTGACCACTCACACATGTATTAGAAACAGCGTAAGGGCAGGACAGCATTTTTTTTGCCACAGGCTTAGTGGGAAGTGTATATATGGACTCTTTTTTTTTTTTTGGAGAAGGCGTTATGGTGTTGAGGAGATTGTCTGTGCCTAGGGCAAGCATCATGCTTTAAAAGTGCAAATGGAGTAAATGAAGCTTACCCATGAACAGGCTCGCTGTTGAAACGATTACACCCAAAGCACAAGAGAAAGCCCGTGACCTTGCGTAGACCTTGAACTTTGGGAAATATTTGATAAGCGGGACATAGTGTGCGTGAAGCCGTTTTAAACGAGGTGTGCTGACATGACAGAAATAACACCGTGACAACACCAGCATCTGGTGGTACTGCAATGCAACTGCAGGTGCGGATGAGAAATTTGAATTAGGTGGAAAGAAGGGTGTGTGTGTGTGCGAGTGTGTGTGAGAGAGAGAGAGAGAGAGAAAGAGAGAGAGAGTGAGAGAGTGAGAGGCAGACGGAAGTTCCATTGTAAACTCCATAGTAGTGTTGTTTTCACCCTCCCTACGTCTTCACCGCCACATCCAGGAAGATTGACAGAATCTTCCGTGGTGAGCGAAAGCATAAAAGCACACGCAGCAACGAGTGAGTTTTTATACTAAAGCTTCCAGCCTGTCTTGTGTGTTGTTATTTATTTATTTACTTACTTAATTTGATTTAGATGAAGGGCCCAGTGGTGGCACTAGGAATCCTAAGTCTGAATAAAGTCACTGTTAAAATATATAAAATAAAATTTCATCACTACAGTCTAATAAAGTGCTACTGCATAGGATGTTATTATATACCATAACTGCTTGTTATGTCCATATACAAAATTGCCCTTATTTGGATGGTGTACTGCACATCCTCTACCTTGCACTTCAACTAGGATCCTGAGCCTTTTTCCCGCAATAGTCAAAGTGCCCTCGCATTTAAGAACACGGCATGCTTTTGTCGACGCTATTGCACTTGCTACAGTGTTCAGACAAAGCATGTGCAGTCTGAGTTTTTCTATCCACTTTAATCAAGGCATAAGTCATGGCAGGAGTCCTGTCCTGAGCCGAAGAGTGCCACCAGATCAGAGTTTCCACAGATGAATATTTGCTCTGTGTTTCCACACGAGTCTGCCTAAAGTGAGGGTGTGTGGAATCTCCACGGCCCTGGCCTTATTAGTCAGATCCTCCAGCCTTAAGCATTCAGCTGTGAACGTGGCATTACTGCACCTGATTCACACGGAAAAAAGACCAATAAAAGGAGATTGAGGGACCAAAGTGCTTTTTTTTTTATATTCATTGCTTTTCTTTTTCTACAGATATTTCAAAGCAAAATCCCACTGCAACACATTCTAAATAAATATTTTAGAGCAAGATAAACCTAAACAGGCATGTATCTACATGTATCTACATGCCTGTTAGGATTATTTTGCTCCGTGGAGTATATGGGATCTAAAAAGAAGGTACATCTATCTATGTATGATATGTGTAAGATGTACCTTTTTGTTTTAGGTCCCATATACTCCACTGATTTTTCCACTTTTTTTTTTTTTTTTTTGGAGTTTCACACTACATGTTACGTAACATGTTATGTTACGTTTCATATATTCCTCGGTCCTATCTGTGAAGTCACATTTTATCGAAATGATACACACTGTATATACATAATAAATGAAACAATAAATATATAAAGCAATAAGAATCATAATCAGACCCATGTTTTACTGGCCGAGTGCGCTAGAATGTACGCGGGAATCCGACTCGGCCTTGTTCTTATCTATTCGGTGTTGTTCTTATCAGTCTAGCTGTGCTTGTAGATATTACACATTACAGTAAGATAAAGACAAGGACAAAGACAACACTGGTAATAAGAGACAAGTTGCTATGAACAGAAGTGGATACTATATACCGCTATCGCACTGTGATAAAGATAGATAAATATTGCACACGAAAGTTATTGCTTCGTATGAACAATACACAATACCGTCAGTGTTATAGTCGTGATATCTTGATATTGATATAAAATGATATTTTGATGCACAGTGGTTTGACAACATCTGCTCGAGAAAGGTGTTTAAAGATGTGGCGGGCCTGGGTACCCGGGGTCGGCGGTGATTTTAACATTTCTCAAGAAAAGGCCTGGTTACGAACTGGAGGTTTTGTCTGGAGAAGGATTTATGGTGCCTTTTCTTGAGGAGATGTGCTCAGGGCAAGCATCATACTTTAACAGTCCAAGTTAAGCTGAATGGAGTAAACGATGCTTTCGCATGGACAGTCACTTTTCTGATTAACTCTATTCTAATATGTTATTGTTTCCATAGCGACTTACATATGGACTCGTACGGCGGATGCTCCGCGCAAACAGATTTTTAAAGTGTGTGTCATTGTCGATGTGGTGAAGTTTCATGAGACTTTATTAAGCACATTTGGAAGGAGTCTCCAGTGTCAGAACTTTGTAACAGTCAGCGGTAAAGCTGTTATATAGCTACTATAATGGAAGTGACAAACAGGATCTAACCGGTTTCAAGGACGTTCCATAAACGTTAAATAACGTAATTGTGACTGTTAGTAAATTACTGCGGTGTAAAGGGAGTAAAACATTTTAGTGCTGTTCTAGGAAAACAATCAACTTTGGTGTGGTAACAGTCACTCCTGTTCATGTCAGGACCTTGTGGTTTATTAATTATGTCCACCAAAGTGCTTTATTAAATGTTTACTACAGACCATAGCATGGGGCGACGTAGAGAAATGATCAGGACGTTTGTTTACCATCGTCTCCTGAACTCTTCCTGAGATGGGAAGCTGTAGCAGCTTAAAAAGTGCTCAACTTCTGAAGACGCTGTGCACAGAGGGCAGAATATTTCTCTCTGGGCTAATCTGTGTGAGCTCAACAAATTTCCCTCCAGTGATCCACTGATGTCCTCTTTCCGGCACCTTTCAGCCATCTTGCCTGCATACTCCCTGTTCAAATTCTGTCTCCCCCTGCTGGTGACCTTTCAGTGTGTGGCTCAAACGAGCCTGTATTAGATTTTCTCGTTTTTGCTTATAAGAATGAAAAATGAGAGAAAGTCTGAGGAATCAGGATTTGGATAGTTCTTATAGATGAAACAATCCATGTTTGTTTTGCAGAAATAAAATGGAAAATGAAAAAAAAACAAAAAAACAAATATGAATCGAATGGATGATACATAGATCAATCTCAAAGTGTCTACATTTACCTGGGAATCTCATATGCTTAACTCTTGGCCTAATTTATATAAAATCTGTATTTTTCAATTTAAAAGTTTGTATCAAAGGTTCTGATTTTTTTCCTATATCATAATATCATAACCCTTCGCTTTGGAATTGTGACATATCTTACTCTTAGAACATTCAAAACAAAGAGAAAAACATGAGTAAAATGTAAATGTATTAAAATGTATAAACCCCTGAAAATGGATTTAATGCATATAATTCTAATATACGAAATTCATATCCGAATACTTTTGTCAGCTTCCAAGCTCCGTAAGTATCCAGGTGTAACAGAATTATAGGTAGATATCCAAGATAATATTTAAGGTTATATAAAAAAAAAATATCAGTAACTGCACAGATAATGAACAGTTATTTATAATAATAATAATAATAATAGTACAATATGTACAGACTAAAGTATCACATTTAAAGAGGTGTAATCAGGATTGCTATCTGGATTATTTAGAGTAATGCTAAGCGTCTCCTAGCTCATGGGAAATGCGGTTAATGTTTGCAGTTAAAAAATTGAAGTAGCTTCAGGTGTCTTGGAGGACGAACATGTTGACCATCACACTGTATCTGTAGCTGTAACATAGTAAGAGAACAAGCTAGTAGATGGCAATGCCAGTGCCCGTGACGAAACTGGGAGAAAGTTGGGTTTTAAAAGGATTTTAGCATGTGATCTGATTGACTTTGACCATGGCATGGTTGTTGGTGCCAGGTTTGACCTGTCTGGTTAGAGCGGTCAGGGGAGAATGGTCAGGCTGCTTTGAGCTTACAGAGATTATGGTAACTGAAATATTCACTCTCCACAACCCGAGGTGAGAAGGAAAGCATCTTGGAATGCATACCTCATGGAAACTTGAGGGGGTTCGGATTCCGCTTCTGTCAGCCAAGAACAGGAACCTGAGGCTTCAGTGGCCACAGACAGTTTTTGTTTATATAAAAAAAAAAATAAAAAAAATAAAAAGTCAAAAGTCACTGGGATCACATTTTTTTCCAGCTGTCGTAGCAGAAAAAGGAGTCTGATGAAAGCAGGCTTTCGTAGTAAAAATGTTGTTCCTCTTTCTATAGTGCCAGTCAGGGAAATTCTATGAAAATGTGAAATATTGCATCACCTTTTTCGTCGTCTTTGTGCAGAATATAAGGTATTAATAGATTTTACGTCTGCATATTTTACGTCTGCATATTTCTTGCGATTTTACACAATGCACCAGGAAAAATGCAAAAGAAAGTATTAATAAAGCCAATGACGGAGCAAAAATGCCCTTCACAGCACAGCTTTGCTGAGCCATTCAACTTATTTATGAATTTGATTTTAGTCTTAAGAAGTTTCTGTGCTATTAAAAGCAGACGTAATTTTTCTGGGGCTGGGCTACAACTTGTCTTAGGTCTCTAAACAAGTGGCATTTGTTCTTAAGCGTTACCATCTTTTCCACGTCTCACGAATGCTGAGACCTAAGACCTTTTTCACGACTTGGTGTGTTGCATTATCACATTCTACGACTTCAGCTAGTTCAGTAGATTACTCAAAGTATATGCGCTGCTTATGATAGAAGTAATCCACGCAAATAAAATAAAAAGAAGAGCTTATTTTTTTGCATTTTTTTTTTTTTTTACACTGACAAAAATCTCTCGTAACAGCCGAGTACATTACAGGCTACGTTTCACAGGCTCCTTTACTGTGCACAAACAATGCAAAAGCAATCACCTCCATTTTCCTACCATGTAAGCTTATTAATTCAACATCGCATATGGTTATTTAATTTTTTTTTAATGACAAAAAAAGCAAGCTCTTGCCTTTTTTTTTTTTTTTTTACAAATCTGTAGAGGAAATTAACAGACACTGACAAACTGCTTGTCAGTTTGAACTCTTTCTGTAATTTCCTGGGGGGGGGATATATATAAAATAAAAAAAAAACAAAACAATCTCTCACTCTCACCCACACCATGTACAGTACATATACTGAAATTTCCCCAAATAATATACAATAGGTGTTACCATGTCTCATTTCTGCTGTTGTTTTTGCCCAGCATGCCCAGTTTCACTGCAGCCGTGATGACGTAAAGAAAAAGAAAACAAAATTCGTGTGTGAATGGAAACCACCCTTCAGTTTTCTGTAAAAAGTGACAACTGGTGACTCAAACCTGACATTTCGAGGCAGCTTCTCAGTGGTAATCTTTGATTTACTACTTGGATACACCCGTGACCCATTTTATTTTGGGTGGTTTTTAGTAAGTGGTTAAAGCCCCTTAAAATGTCATTATCTCACCCTAAATTTGAATATTTGCAAATGTCATATTTTCCTCCATGTGCTACATATTTCTACACACTTTAGCCCTGATGTACAAAAACAGGTATTACGTCCTGTATCTAAGTTTTAATAATGAGAATGGTTTACCAAGAGTATACCTTAGTAGCTCATAATGATCAGAAAGATTAAAACTATGACTAAACATTACATCTAAACCTCATCTAAAACATAAAATAATAAATAAAGCCTGTGAAACAGTTTTTACACATACCTTATGTACAAAACACATGCTATTTAATTCATTCATTTTTTTAGTAAACGCTTTGTCCTGGTCAGGATTGTGGTGGATCCGGAGCCAATCCCAAGAACACTGGGCGTGAGGATGGAAAACATCCTGAACGGGACCCCAGGCCATCTCAGGACACCAAACACACCTAAATGAGAGGGAACCAGATAACCTGGAAGAAATGCATACATGCACATGCATACATGCAAAAACTCTGCACAGAAAGGAACCCGAGCCCATGATGAAACCAGGGACCCTGGAGTTGTGAGGAAGCACGTAATAGACATGAGGGCGTAATAAGTAACAAGAGTTTTGCTTTGTTTGTCTGTTCAAACAAAGTGGTGGCAAACATTAATGAAGGTTTTATTGCACCATCTTTGCAGCACTGGGCAAAAAAAGGTGTAACGGACTCCATAGGAAACAGCCTTCTGAAAACAACCAAGTGGCAAACAACTTTCTGGTGACAGGATTTGCACTTCATGCCCACGTCTCACCCTTGTTTCAGTGGATAATTCAATTTAATTTGTATAGCACGTTTTAACAATGGACACTGTCACAAAGCAGCTTTACAGAAATAAATAGATTCAAATTAAATTAAACCAAAATAAATTGTAAATGTGTGCATTTATTCCTAATGAGCGAGCCAGTGGCGACGGTGGCGAGGAAAAACTCCCCGAGACGATATGAGGAAGAAACCTTGAGAGGAACCAGACTCAAAAGGGAACCCATCCTCTTCTGTAATGGATAGTGCGATTATAAATAAATCCTGTCTATAATTGTGCAACCAGTAACTTCATCACTTTTCACAAGAAGTCTGGTTTGTTGAACCTATCCACTGTCCACTGATGGAGACCTGAGTGCAAAACTGATCGTGGCAACCGCAGCCCCAAAGCCACCACAGCAATCGTAGTTCCAAGCCATCACAGTACAACTCCCCATATGAGATCCCCAAGCCATCTCCACGGCCCCAAGCGCCACCATCCCCAGCAATCCTAATGACCTTCAGGCCGTCCATGTGGGGCCACCCCCAGCAGCAGCAAGCAATCTCCAACTGATGAGAACTCCAACCAGAAGTGGGGCATCAGGATGGATCAGGCAGGTCTGGAGAGCAGAAGGGGTCAGGATCACTGGTATCTCAGGAGTAGCATGATAATCTCACCTGGATGCTGTAGACTTGTACCGAAGAACTGCTCCTGTAATCATAAAAACTTGAGCCTGTGCTCATCTCAGAACTCTTATTCACAATCTGCTCATACTGAAATCCTTACAACACACTTTGACTTTATATTATGTTTCATGGTTATGCTGACTTCGGTGCAGGTCTACGATTCCCATCAGCCACTGCGCCTCACCAGTTCACATGGTCTAGCATTTGTCTTTCATTGTCGTTTGTCCCATTGCGCTCGCTAGTTCATGTATGTCTTTTTGCCTTGAAGCCATAGTTCATGTTTTGTTGTCTAAGTTTGCACTGTCCGTATCGTACGTTTTTCATTAAAAAAAAAATCCAAATCTGCACTTGCATCAGTCTCCTCTGCAATATCCTGACAGTATACAGTTGTAGAAGAGAATGATTCATACTCGCACCATCACTCAGACAGGGATGGGTTACCCTTTGAGTCAAGTTTAGCTCAAGGTTTCGTTCTCATGTAGTTTCCTGCAATAACCTTTTGCAATAAACAATGCACAAAAGAAAGGTTTTCATATTACTCAAACTCGTACTTAGTTTAAAAATGGAAAACTGCTTGTGGTTTGTGGCTTATTCTGACTGTTCTGCTTCAAAGAGCCATTTCCAAAACATCCTTACACATCGGTGTATGTCTTCTGACCTTCTGAAGGCAACAAAGGAAACACAAACCAACCTTTCATCCTTTAAACCAGTTGTTTTCTTCAGCCATAATGCGTACATTGAAACACAAACCCATGTCATTTCTCTTCACCATCACAAAATAATGAGAGTAGCACTGACAACATTTTGATGTTAAATATTGAGGAAACAACTCAGATTGTTTTGATGAATGTCAGGTTGATTTTGGATGCAAGTTATAGAAAATCTAATAATCTTAAACAGTTATGAGGATACAGTTTAAAAAACAGTTTAATAAACATTAATATAAAGACTATTATTTTAAAAAACCCTGCAAATTCAAATTAAATATCTAATAATTCAAGCAACTGTCACTTACAAATTCATAGACCAGACTTAAAAAACATTTTTTTTCCTTTTATGGAGAAATGTAACAAATGTTTTTCATTTGTTTAATAGAATGGTTTTAACAGAATATTTCTACGCTAAACTCATCACCATCAGAGAGCAGACACTAAACATAGTGCGTGTTCACTTGATATTTAGTCATACAGCTCCCCATAAGACTGTATTAGGACATTACCATTGTATTTCAAATGACTATACTTTGTGCAATGAATAAATGTAACGCCTCGACTAAGGCGGGTTGTGTAGGATGTGTAGAAAATATAAACAGACAAATCCGAAACGGCAGGCAGAAAACACAAACAGGTAACGAGAGCAAAGTCCGAAAAACCAGGAAGTCAATCAGCGAGAAAATCCAAGCCAAAATCGTAAGGCTAAGGCAGAAATCCGAACAAACAAACCAGGGTCATACACATGAAGAAAACAATACACAAAGGCAAAGGAAAACGCTCAGTAAAGTCCCGAAAACAATACTTCGCGTCCTCGTGTGGTGAACGCACTGCTTAAATGTCCCAGAAAATCCCGGAAGTGTTTCTCAAGGGTGGCGTCAAAACTCAGGCGAGGGCTCCCTCTGGCGGGCAGGTGCCAGTGGTGACGTTACAGAGCACCCCCCCCTTAGAAACACCTCCTGGTATTCTACGACGTGGACGGCCCCGGGGCCAAGGAGCGGGCCGATTGGGGTGGAGGTGATGGAAATCCTCTACTAAGGAGGAGTCCAAGATGTCATACGCATTTACCCAGGAACGTTCCTCAGGTCCGTACCCCTCCCAGTCCACCAGATACTGTAACCGGTTACCATGGCGGCGAGAGTTGAGGAGCGAGCTCACCCTATAGGCTGGGGCCCCGTCAATATCGAGCGGTGGCGGTGGATCATTCTCCGTGGTAGAATTGTCCAGGCGGGGCCGTGCTGGTTTGAGCAGGGACACGTGGAAGGTGGGGGAGATCCGATACGAGGCAGGGAGTTGCAGTTGGTAAGTCACCGGGTTCACTTGGCAGACGACGCGGAAGGGGCCAATGAATCACGGGCTCAGCTTGCGGCAGGGTAGCCTCATTCTGAGGTTTTGTGTAGATAACCAGACCCTTTGGCCCACCTGGAACCTGGGATGTGGGCGTCTGCGACGGTCTGCCTGTATCCATTGACGTCGTTTGGCTCGTTGCAGGCGGACGGGGGCGCTTTCCCAGACCTCCTGGCTGTGGCGGACCCAGTCGTCTACGGCAGGAACGTCAGAAGGTTCTCCTGACCAGGGAAACAGAGGATGTTGATACCCCAGAATACACTGGAATGGAGTGAGTCCTGTGGATGAGTGGATGAGAGAGTTTTGGGCATACTCTCCCCACGGGAGAAACTCACTCCAGCGCTGTTGTTCTCGACTGCAGTAGGAGCGGAGGTACCTGCCGATCTCCTGGTTTAAACGCTCGGTCTGTCCGTTAGACTGTGGGTGGTATCCAGAACTGAGGCTTACGTTGACCCCCAAATGGGTGCAAAAGGCTCTCCAGACTCTGGACGTGAACCGCGGACCCCGATCGGACACAATATCTTCAGGAAGGCCGTAGGTATGAAAAATGTGGTGAAACACTGTCGTCACTGTTTCCATGGCTGTGGGTAGGCCTTTGAGAGGGACCAGTCGGCAGGCCTTAGAGAACCTGTCGATGGCTTCTAGGATACGAAATCACTTCTCACCTTGGAGGTAGACGGTTTCTCAGGACAGTTGCTAACCCGGTGGCCAGCTCCCCCGCAGTAGAAGCAGAGGTTTCGGCGTACCTGACGTTGACGCTCATCCTTAGAGACTCTGGTGCCACCCAGCTGCATAGGTTCCAGCCCCTCCTCCCGTGGTCTGCTGTGGTCCTCCCGTGGTCTGCTGTGGTCCTCCCGAACCCGGGATTCATAGTGTGGGCGAGAGACGCGTCGTTGTTGGCGAAGGAGGTTATCCAGACGAATCGCCTTGGTAATATATTCGGACAGCGTGACATCCGTGCTGTGGCAGGCCAACTCGGCCTGTAAAGCCGGCCGTAATCCCTCCCGAAATACTGCTAGCAGGGCAGGATCATTCCACCCACTTTGGGCCACTAGGATACGAAACTTTACGGTGTAATCAGCCACCGGTTCGGTGCCTTGATGCAACTCCAAAAGATGAACAGCCACATCATGCCCCCCTGCTGGATATTCAAAAACATCACGGATTAGCCCAGAGAAGTAAGCAAAGGAGGTTTTTACCTGGGGGTCGGTGTCCCAGACGGCGAGGCCCAGTCCAGTGCTCTCCCCTTGAGCAGAGACAGGAGGAAGGCACATTTGGTGTTCTCCTCGCGGTACGCCAAGGGTTGAAAAGCGAAAAAATTCGCGCATTGCCGTAGAAATCCTCGGCAGTGCTCCGCGGAGCCGTCGAATTTTTCTGGGAGCGCCATCCGGGCCGATTCGCCGTGCATCGGCGCGGTGATAGTAGCGGTATTCGCCGCTGCGTGCTGGAGCTGCTCGTGGCCGGCCTGTAGTGCCGCGAGTTGCTCCTGATACGGCACAAATCCGAACAAACCAACCAGGGTCATACACATGAAGAAAACAATACACAAAGGCAAAGGAAACCGCTCAATAAAGTCCCGAAAACAATACTTCGCGTCCTCGTGTGGTGAACGCGCAGCTTAAATGTCCCAGAAAATCCCGGAAGTGTTTCTCAAGGGCGGCGTCAAAACTCAGGCGAGGGCTCCCTCTGCCGGGCAGGTGCCGGTGGTGGCGTTACAATAAGCACTAAATGATATGCGTTTATTTTGTTTTATAGCTCAGGTCGAAGGTTGTGGCCAGAGAACACTCTTGATAAGACGGGGACTTTGCTGAGACGCCGTCAGTGCTCCTGGAAGATGTCTGTTCTGTGCATCTTGGTTTTGGCTGCGACTTCTGTGGCCTGGGCTCAGACAGTTGAGGACCGGGCCAGAGAGTTCCTGCAGCAATTCGATGACGATGCATCCCGCCTCATGTACCAGTACAGTCTCGCATCCTGGGAGTACAACACGAACATCACGGCGGAGAACTCGGGCAAAGTGGTGAGCGCAGTCATGTAAAAGAGGAAACTGTCTCTGTGTGACATAATTTTTTGTAACTGCAACCAAATGGAAAGAATTTCAATGCAAATCTGACTATTAAATAAGCCTAGAATGCAATAGCTACAATTTTTAAGGGCCTAAGGATAAAGTTCTGCTTTAGTGATCGACTGTGGTTTTAAATCTGAGGACTGACAACTAATTATGAGCCACAGTTCAGTCCATTACTTTTGAGAGTAATGATGCTAAGCTGAGACTCTTTCCATAGGCAGCACAGGGGGCAATCTGGAGTGAATACTACTCTAAAGCATCAGAGCAGTCCAATGCTTTCCCTATCGATCAGATTTCTGATCCAGAGATTAAGCTCCAGCTCCGGTCACTCCAGGACAAAGGGAGCGGTGCGCTGTCACCCGATAAAGCCAGCTATGTAAGTACAGCGATGCTGTTCAGCTTAAAGGACACTACTCTCTAGAATTGTATTTCTCTGTAAAAATGATTAGTTCCTTGTATAACAAATAAATAATGAGCACAACAGATTGAAGAAGTATGATGCGATAGGATTTTATTCAATTTCATACAAATAAGGTCTCAAGAAATGAATACACTAACCTTAACCTGAATCCTTTCATAAATATTTAGACTTAAATATCTTTTAATACAACACTTGTACGTTGTTACAGAAAGACCATCTTGCCCATGTAATAATGCTTGCGTGTCCTTCGTTTCAGACACATTCCTTGCGTCAATAGCTCATATCAAAAAAAAAAAAAAAAATCACTTTTCGTCTTTCTTACGAACTGTTTGTTTGCATTGCAGCTAAACAAAGTCATGAATGAGATGAGTACTATTTATAGCACAGGAACGGTGTGTAAAATCGACGACCCCTTCGACTGTGAGACTTTGGAACCAGGTACTGCCACTGGAGAGATAACACGTTCCTTAAATCATAAACTCAACGGGGTTGAGTTTTTTTATTTATTTATTTATTTTTTTAATTATGCCACAGTGCTGCCGAATTCTCAAATCTGATTGGTCAGGAGCTGATTAAATTTCTATAACAGCACGCCTCTAACGTTTCAGGTCTATATCAATTCTAATACATTATCACACATGGCCTTATCATGGACATTCACAGTACACGTAAAACTAAGCCTGATAATTAACAAAATAAAATGTGTAATTGTTGATATGGTGAAATTTTCACTAAGGATACATTTATACAACAAAGATAGAGAAGACATTTCAGTTTTCAGGGTAGAGGACATGCTGTTGCAGGAAATTCATCAACTTCGGGGAAGTAAAAGTATCTCCACATCATGTTAGGCCTGATTATTTTACTATAAGTGCACGTCACGTTGTTTTTTTAATTCTTTACATATTCCAGTCATCTTACATTAACCTGACCAAACTTGGTTTGGCTAAGGCGTTTTATTTTATTGGAAAGAGATATCTAGATTTATAGGCTGATCTGGATCACTCTAATTAGGCACTTTTAGCACACAACATATATTAGTCTTACCGTTGATTGATAATACATCCTGTCTAAAGTGTAAGAGACATCTAGACTCAGAGTGATGTAGAGTCTTACGGAAACTGCTTCATCAAACAAGTGCACTCATTTAAAGTGGCATTAGAATCTGAGAGTGGACAATGAAGAAACACAAAGCTTTAAGGGTTGGATGGCACACTTTTTATATTTTTTCCCCCCTTATTTAATCAGCTTATACAGGATCAAAATCTGTGTCTACAAAACCTTTGGATTGGTATACACAAGTGCGGACTTACATTGACCATACAAGTTTAGGCAAATTATATTGCGCTTTGACTGATCAAGTATATCTGGCATCTGTTTGCTTCTCAGGCCTGGAAGCAACCATGGCCAACAGCAGGGACTACTATGAGCGGCTGCATGTGTGGGAAGGCTGGAGGGTTCAAGTGGGCAAGAAGATGAGACGACTCTATGAAGACTACGTGGACTTGAAGAACGAAGCTGCCAAGCTGAACAGTATGACACATCGTGACTATTATAAACTCGACCTTGATTACGATCCACTGCAATCTTTCATTTATTCATTTACTAGTTATTTGTCTCCTAATTAGCTAAGGGACAAACTGCTACTTGGCACAGAATCTATATATCGATAGATTAGACAGCTGTTTGAGTGGAGATTGCTTTCAAATCGTGATGTGGAAGGTCATTAAAAACGGTTCTTCAGTCAGCTAGTTGAGACGTGCTCATTCTCTGTGCTTGTATTAAAGATTATAAAGACTATGGAGACTACTGGAGGGCTAATTATGAAACATTTGATGAGCCAAAATACAGCTACACTCGAGATGAACTGATGACAGATGTGAGACGCATATATAATGAGGTATGTCTGATCATTTAGAACACGTGCCCTAGAGGTTAACAAGCTAGCTGAACTGGAAGCTAACTGTTGGTTTTGAAAATGCAAGTAAAATTAGATTTTTATTGATGGCACATAGTAGATGAGTATTTCCTTGCCACTAGATGGATCATTTGGAATCTAAATATACTGTACGTCTGGATTTCTGCACTATACAAATGAAACTCTTTTGAATGATCAGAGTTGTACTTATAACTGATGTTGTGCTCATATTTAGATTCTGCCTTTGTACAAAGAGCTTCATGCATATGTGAGAGCCAAATTGCAGGACACATATCCTGGCCACATCGCCTCTAACGGAGGTCTTCCAGCTCATTTGCTTGGTAAGGCTAAAATTTAAAAACCACACGTTTGAATCCACACTCTATTCATTGTAGCAAACTACAGTATTTGGCTCACATTGGGCCATTCTGTAGTCCACAATTTAAGCAGGGAATGTGGACTGACACTGATACAATACCATACCTGCTGACACAATTGTTATTTTTGTTTGTACATGCCCACAAATATTTTCTAACCAAAATGTAAACTAGTAGCCTGAAGTAAGCCAACCCTGACCAGGCAGTTACTAAGGATGACTGAATGAATGCTGTAAATGCATTGCTTAGTGCCATAGGCTCATGTTAAGGCTTGTAGTCTTTGTTTGGCCTGTGGGCTTCATATCTGACTTCATATGTTACCGCCTGAAAGTTAAAAAAACCTCCTGCTCGCATGAGCCCAACCTGCGGCATCCCAATCCTGATGTACATCTCTAGTCGCACACAGATGTGTGATAAAATAGCGTACCTCCTATTCATATCTGTACTTGAGTACAAAGTGCTTTTGAACATTTGATCCTTTGATCTGTAGGTTTGACCCTGATAGTGATTTGATGAATCAGATTGGTTTATTATATATGTTATATTGTGTCATTAATGTGAGTGGTGTCTTTTATTATGCTTTGGCTACACATTTGGATGATCATTATTAGCAATGGTACAAGTAGGATAACACTTTACATTAAGGTAAGCTAACATTATGTACTGTATTAGCTAATTTCAGCACAATATTACCAAAAAAAAAACAACAAATATTAATTCTAAACATACTTATATTAATTAATGTTAATATAGGTAAAAATTCTCTTAACTAATGATGTAAATAAACAAGCAGTAGTAGTAGTAGTAGTAGTAGTAGTAGTAATAGTAGTGGTGGTATTTAGTAGAATGTACAGGGTTGATAGAAATTTCATGTGGCAACTTAGTGTGTAGCACATCCACCATATCACATACACATAATCTACTGTATAATCATAAAACAGCTTAACACATACCAAAATTACTGTACAAAGCAACTATATGAGTACAGAGCAGGACTGAAGATATTCAAACTAAAAGTAGTAAAGCACTAGTTCCTAAGTCTGATGTTTCCTCTTGTCTTTGTCCTTCTTCAGGTGATATGTGGGGAAGGTTTTGGACCAACCTTTACTCACTCTGTGTCCCTTATCCAGACAAGCCTGATATCGATGTAACCTCAGCGATGATAGCACAGGTCAGACCTTTTAATGACTACACACGTAATCGACAATCCGCAGCTGATTTTTATCTCAATGCAAAGGTCCATTTCAAATCAGATTTCATGAGTTATCTGAATTCTGGCACAGGCTCCTTTATCCGTTATCAGTTTTCAGCTGTAAAATGATGATTAGGAAATATTTTACGGTCGATTTCAGGGCTGGAAAGAAGAGCAGCTGTTCCAGGAAGCAGAAAAGTTCTTCGTATCCGTGAACATGTCGGCCATGTTTGCTAACTTCTGGACGAACTCAATGCTCACGAAACCCATTGATGGCAGGAAAGTGGTGTGTCACCCCACAGCGTGGGACATGGGCAACCGAGAGGACTACAGGTATGCAGACCCCCTCACACACCCATTGATTCTTCTGGGATTTTGGTTATTAAAGTAATTATTTTTCATATTTTAGCATTTTTTTTTTAACTTTATAGAAATCAGCATCATTTGTATAATCATTGGGTACATAATTAAATGCTAAATAATAAATATATAATTATTACAATTAAAATTAAAATGAAATTTAAATTTGAGTGCATTCCCAGTGCAATTTTCCATTTTATTTATTTTATATGCTGAAATATAATTTCCAGGGTCAATTTTTAGCATTTTTAAGCCCTTAAAAAAAAATAAATAAATAAAAAAAATCCTCCCTCCCTATTTTTTTTTCTCCTGTTGCTTGAAAGGTATCACTTTAAAAGCCCTCTATATCTATACCTGCTTAAGAATGAGCTTTAAGTTACTTAGAAAAAATCGCTGACTTATGAACATAGTTACAAAATTATAGATAAACACAGAACGTTAGCAATTCTTCAAAGCGAGATGAAAGTAAATTCCTCTACCATTCAAATACAGCAGGCACTGATTTATCGATTTATCTTCCTGTTCTCCAGAATCAAGATGTGCTCTTCGGTGAACATGGACCATTTCCTAACGGCACATCACGAGATGGGACATAACCAATACCAGATGGCCTATCGACACCTGCCTTACCTCCTCAGAGACGGAGCCAACGAGGGTTTTCACGAAGCAGTGGGAGAGATCATGAGCCTGTCAGCCGCAACCCCATCTCACCTGCAGTCACTGGGGCTCCTGCCCTCTGACTTTATAGAAGACACAGGTATGAAAATATTAGCTGCATACGAGGCGCCTTAACTGGTTCACACGTTCACCACTGAGGAGTCCATTTTGCTTTTGTTAATCAGTCCAGTTGTAAAATGCATTATAAAACAGCCTAGTCATTTAGCCTCATATCCATTATTAGCAATATAACGCACATTTTGATTCAAGTAGACTCGCAAAGTAGATTCCTAATCTTGGAGAGGTCCAAGTGGGAGCGCATACGCGATGGAGGTCATGCGTCAGGGACAAATGTTTTCGCCATAATATAAAAAAACACAAGTCCTGAAATAGACTGGTTTCCAGTTTTTAGTGCATTCCTGCCTCGTGTCCAGTGTTCATGGGATAGGCTCCAGATCCACTGTGACCTGACCAGAATAAACTGTTTACTGAAGATGAGTAAATGAATGAATAGACAAATAAACAGACAGGAATACATAGATAGATAGATTTGACTTCAGACCTGCCAACCGCTACACATTACATTGCGTGGGATCTCTGATGTATTTTAACATCGGAGTACGCTGCTATGATTTAGCACTCAAAAAATATGCAAAAAGCGCAATCTTTTCTTCCCCAATTAAAAAAAACAACGAGTGACTCGACACGAGAATCGGGAACGATTGACAGTTGCGTAGGTGTTCTCCAATATTAACTGACACCCTCTCCTCTCTATTTTCCCGTTCGAAAGATGCACCAGGCATCTTTCCGTGCCTTCTGTCAACGTAAATGGGGAATGTTTTGAGTTCATTAACCATTCTATCCGTGTATGCCTGGCTAAATTTAGACAAGTATATAGTTAAAAGCAGTTAACTACATTATTATTATTGGGGATACTGCCACCCGTTCTTGGGTGCACAAAAAAACTGCAAGAGAAAAAGAAAAAGAGAAGACAGGCCTACAACAAAGTTTAAAATTGAATACGTACCAAATCATTTTAGTGGTAATGGTAATTAGAAAGTGATTGAGAACACTCTCCGCAGCCGTGATCAGACAGCACAGTCAAACCCGTTGAGGCAGAAACTGGAGTACGCATATATTCAGGGTTTACCAGGAAGCAGTAATGACCAGGAAGCAGTAGTTCCCCTTCCCCCAAATACCCGGACTCAAAAAAGCGCCTGTGGTTACCATAAAACCCAGTATATATGTGCACAACATTTTGTACTGTTTGGAAACCGTATAGAGTTTTTACCTGCATTCCCCTCCCCTCCGTCCAGGGCTATGCATTGGGTTGGCATTTCTGTCACATTATATTATACAGAAAAACAACATCACATATGGTATCTTAAAATGAAACACCGAGTCGAAGTGCAATTCACGTTGTGGCTAACCTGAAATTACCTACATCCGCTCTGCTTCTACAGAGACAGATATTAACTTCCTGCTGAAGCAGGCCCTAACCATTGTGGCAACTTTGCCATTCACCTACATGTTGGAGGAATGGCGGTGGCAGGTGTTCCAGGGGACTATCCCCAAAGAGCAGTGGATGCTCCGCTGGTGGGAGATGAAGTAAGTGTAAAACCTTCAAAATGGTTTCACTCTGGTGATGTAATTGGCACTGGAAAATTCCCCTACGACGCAACTCTCTCAGTTAGAGGGTCACTAATGTTTTTAGGCACATTACAAAAATTACACGACAAGGGATGTCCAGTAGTCACAAAGATGTCACACGTTTGATGTAATTTTGTCACAAATAAAAATTTTTTTTTTTTGACAGTCTCCCAAATGCATGCACAGAAATTTGATTTAAAAAGTTTATTTAATTGAGTTATTGAATTTGAATTATGAATTATACTGAATTCAATTTCATTGAATTATTGGCTGTTTAGCTGAAAGAGTGCCACTTATAGTTAATAAGTACTGGTACTGATGATGAATTATCCCCCTGTATGTTCCTGTTACTGTTTTCTAATTCTTTATAAAAAAATTTTTTTTAAACTTCAAAAAATATGTTCAAATCTAAGTAAGAAATAGATATCTAGTATATAGTGTCCTGTTACAAGCTGAGAGTGGAATGAACAGTCCTTAAATACAAAGATTCAAGTATTTGATGGAACACTAGTTTTTTTTTTTTTTTTTCCTTATTTAAACAGTTTTCTTGGTTATAACACTAGTGCACTAGGCTAATAATGCTTCTTACTGTTTGTCTATTACAGACGAGAGCTGGTTGGTGTGGTGGAGCCTATACCTAGAGATGAGACATATTGTGACCCACCTGCTCTCTTCCATGTGTCCGGCGATTATTCGTTTATCCGGTAATCACTTGTAACATGTGAACGTGAATTAATAAATTAATAAACACACCTATGTCATTTGTGATTTAGGTTCCGAAGACATTATAAAATACAGTATAATATCATTAAATATTTGGTAATGCCTGAAAAATCCTTGATGCTTGAAAAATATAGTATGACAACCCGTCCCATTCATAGTGGTAGCCCTTTTGGTAAAGCTGACCCCCGTTTCCTGTTTGTCTCTAACCCAGATACTTCACAAGAACAGTATACCAGTTCCAGTTTCAGGCTGCGCTTTGCCAGGAAGCTGGCCACAATGGCCCCCTTTACACATGTGACATTACAAACTCCACCAAAGCTGGCAACAAACTTAGGTACGGGCTTCACGGTCTGAAATCTGATTGGTCAGAAAATGTTGATTCATTTTCTATAACAGCAGGTCTGATGGCTGGCATGCAAATCGCAGGTTTATGTTAACACACTCGTCATATGTAATATGTTATCATTTCTATAGTAGCAGCTCATTCACAGAGACTTAAATGGATTAAAACTATGTATGACTTTTGATATGGTGACACTTTCTGTGAGGAAGGAGTCTCCAGTGTCAGCACTTTGTAACAGTCAGATTTCTCAGTCAAATGTCAAGCTGCAAGAGAGAAGTAAAGAGAGTCTGATGAATTGACAAATTGTTGTGAAGGAATAAAACAATTCTGAATTGGAAAATAATCAAGTTCGTGGTTGATTATAACAGCATGTTCTGTCATGTTTTATTCCTTATTGGTTAAACTTCAACAAACATGCATTTAAGTTAAATACACCGTCTAGTAACAACTGGACATTTGTCTAATTTTTCCCTTCTTTAATTTAATAGTGTATCCAATATTGGATAAACTGTAATAAAGCACAAAAGATATTTGACCGGCAATGTAGGAAAAGGTCCCACATTTCACTGAATTGTTTAAAAGCAAAATAATAAACGTGAGGAATGACACCAAATTGTATCATGTGTCTATGGACAGGCATATGCTTGAGTTGGGACGATCGAAATCTTGGACGCAGGCTTTGGAGGATATCTCGGGTGACACCAGGATGGACTCCAAACCTCTGCTGAACTACTTCAGTACATTGTATGAGTGGCTTAAGGTGGAAAACCAGAAAAACATCAGAGAACCAGGGTGGGATGCTTCTGTCGATCCATGTAAGTGCTCAATATCAGAACATCCTATTGCTCCTCACTGTTAATGTGCGAAAATAGTCTTTCAGAAATAACTGGTAAAGCTAGATTTCCAATCCAGTAAATGTGACAATGTGGTTTTATTGTTATTAATGCACCTTGCTCGTACACAGACTCTGAAAATGCTATAAAAGTGAGAGTGAGTCTAAAAGCTGCCCTGGGAGATAATGCAGTATGTTTACTTTTTGTCCTTATACTGTAGATATTTTTCATATTCTTTATATTTTAGTATATTTTTAAATATAAATATTCATCATACGTACTGATAAAGACATTGATTTTTTTTTTTTTTCAGTACCAGTGGAATGCCAACGAGATGTACCTCTTTAAGGCCTCCATGGCCTTTGCCATGCGACAATACTATTTAGAGACCAAGGGTGAAGCTGTCGATTTCATGTCAGTATCAAACAATATATATATATGTGTGCGTATTTACATACACACAGCGATCAGCCATAACATTAAAACCACTGACGGGTCAGGTGAATAACATTGATTATCTCGTTAAAATTGCCCCTAACCAGGGGTGAGATATATTAGGCAGCAAGTGAACAGTCAGTTCTCAAAGTTAATGTGTTGGGATCAGGAAAAATGGGCAAGTGTAAGGATCTGAGAGACTTGGACAAGGACCAAATTGCGATGGCTAGACGACTTGGTCAGAGCATCTCCAAAACAGCAGGTCTTGTGAGGTGAGCATCAAAGCTGGACTATGGAGCAATGGAAGAAGAAGGCCTGGTCTGATGAGTCATGTTTTCTTTTATATCAAGTGGAAGGCCAGGTGTGTGTACGTGGCTTTCCTGGGGAAGAGATGGCACCAGGATGCACTATGGGAAGAAGGCAAGCCGACCGAGGCAGTGTGATGCTCTGGGCAACGTTCTGCTGGGAAACTTTGGGGCCTGGCATTCATGTGGATGTTACTTTGACATGTACCACCTACCTAAACATTGTTTGCAGACCAAATACTCCCCAAAAATTGTTCAGGAATGGTTTGAGGAACATGACAAAGAGTTCAAGGTGTTGACTTGGCCTCCAAATTGCCCAGATCTCAATCCGATCGAGGATCTGTGGGATGTGATGGACAACCAAGTCCGATCCATGGAGGCCCCACCTCGCAAGTTACAGGACTTAAAGGGTCTGCTGCAAATGTTTTGGTGCCAGATACCACAGCACACCTTCAGAGGTCTTGTGGAGTCCATGCCTTGACGGGTCAGAGCTGTTTTGGTGGCACAAGGGGGACCTACACAATTTTTTAATATTATGGCTGATGGGTGTGTGTATACATTTATATGCATTTAGAACAAAGTATTTGGATTGGGTTAAATCGATGTCATTTTGTTTAAATCAATTTCTCCAGGGCAGACAATATCTACACATACAAAGAAACGCCAAGGATCTCTTTTTACGTTGTGGTGACTGATCCTACTAATGCGTCTATGATTATTCCCAAGGCAGAAGTGGAGGCTGCTATCTGGTGAGAGCACTGCTGATGCTATACCAAATAATCAAAGAGAGTGTGTGTGTGTGATGCATGAGGCCATTACAAAGAATGGCACATCATACTTTTATTGATTTATAATTCTATTTAATGTTGTTGAATGTCTACGAAACAAGTTATTACCTGTTATTGTTCACAAACAAGCTTAAATCAAATCAATTTAAATTTTACAGAAAAAAAAAATGCATAAAGACCCTCTGTTCGGAACATTTTCCTGTGTCAGAAGAGTCACAGTTACAGCTTTACCTCCGGCTGTTACAAAGAGCTGACACTGCAGTCTCCTTCCAGTTTTAGACATTGGTTTGTTGCTACGGTTATAGAAACAGTAACATCTCAGAACGAGCGCATAAACCTGTGATTTCTAGTAGGCGCTACTGTCAGAGCTGTCGTTTCAGAAATGTTCTGACTAATCAGACTTGTGCATTCAACAGCACTGCGGTATAATTGTAAATAATTTGAAAAGTTCAAAGTGGTTCGACACTCTCGATATGTATAATCAGCTGTAGCGACTGTACTGTGAAATGTAGGTACTCCCCAAATGTGAAGCAGGCTTGGCAATTGCATCACTTATGACAAGAAGTTAGGTTATTAGTGGCTGTAGTTACAGAGTGTGAAATCCCCCCCCCCCCCAACCCCCACCCCTCCCCTGCGTAGGCTGTCCAGAGGTCGCATCAATGGGGTTTTTCAGCTGACGGATAACACGTTGGAGTTTGAAGGACTGCGTGCCACGTTGGCTCCTCTCACAGAGCCGCCGGTTCAAGTGTGGCTAGTCGTTTTTGGAGTGGTGATGGCCTTGGTGGTTTGTGTGGGCATTTACGTCATTGTCACGGGCTCCATTAACAGGAAGAGGTAAGTGCATCAGGGAAAACACCCACTGTATGAGCATCACGGAACACGCAAAGCATGGAAGTGAAAAAAAGTGGATTGCATCATAAGCCTGCCGGCCGAATTGAAAACAATGACTTACATTGTAAATATTTGATGTAAAATTAGTGGTTCGCACATATTTGTAAAAGGCTGACGATGAATTTGCCACAGATTGTAAGCCAGCTTTCAGGAAACGTGTTTGCATATCTTTTTCGTACGGCATTCGTATGAAATTCGCTTTGATTCGAATGGACATTTTTCAGCACAGTACAAGACAACTGCTTATTTTTTTGCATTTCATTACAATGACAACTGTCTTGGGGGTGACATTTAAGGTGTGAATATTTACAGTTCTTCTGTCGTAATACTTAAATGATAGACTCACCACATAGGATGTTTAATTGAATCCTGTATGTTCAATCAACTGTTTTGGTTTATAGGAAAGCCAAGAAAGTGGACAAGCCTGAGAACTCATATGAGGAAGATACTAATGGAACAGTGAACAAAGCTTACGAGAGCGATAGCGAGCAAACAGGATTTTAATGAACTGATCAGCTATGCAAGTCATTCTGGAGACAGAAGCAGAAGGAAATGAGCATAAGAAGTAATTATCCACAATTAAAAGACAATCAACTGCATGAGAAATATCTGGCTGTACACATGAAGAGACGGACCAACGAATTTTGCTAACACGCTCAAACATTTTACTTGTGTGTGAGAGTGTTGCAATGAATTACTGTTTATCGCGATACTGCAAATTTGCGTATTAGAAAACAATGGGATATAAATGTAAATATTTAAAAGTATTACAAATATTTATGTAAAACGCAAAACAAGTGTTTTTTTTTAATCGAAATGTATCAAATTAAAAATCAGCCCATAAGAAAATAAAGTATTTTGAGAGAATTGTTTCTCAGTTAATGAATTTGTGTCACAAAGTAAAGGAAAAACCAACGTAAAGGGTGTAAATAAGTTGCCCGGCGACCGTGAGTCGGCAGAATTAGCTTGTACAAGTCTAATTTAGACAAGGTTCAGCTGAGATGACTGAAGTTATTCTTTAGTGCCCACTGAAGGGGCGTGGCCATCCTGGATGTTTCATCGTCTGATAATGGTGATCGGTCAGAACAGCTGCAATGTTGATTTTTTTGTAGCGACTGATCTGTCTAAGAGTACAAAGTGGGCCGAAACCATGTCAGCAAATTACTGTATCTCTTACAGATGAACACAGCTTTTTCTCTCTTCTTTCTGTTTTTTTTTTTTTTCTTTAATTTTTGTGACCATCTGTGCTTATAAGAATGGAGAAAGAATGGAGAAAAATGAGGAAGGGAGAAAAATGTATATAATTTTTTTTTTTTTTTTTTAAAGATAAAATATTTTGCAGCTGACATAGCAAAGAAATGCATAGACACACAATACTCATAATGTAAAATTGATAAATTGTGATATGATACATATTACTTACTACTGCAATGGCAGTTAAAGGTTAAACAACAGATCCTATACACCTCTGAATAGAAAATGAATAAAAAAATATTCGATGATATCGTTATTATTAGTGATATTCAGCAGCACTGCATATGCAACATATATGTATATGAATATATCATTAGAATGAGAAAAATACATAACTGGACAGACACCTAAATGTCAAAAAGCAAGTTGTAGAATGAGAAATATTTCCCTATAGCTTAATTACACAGCATTAGACTCCACATTTTTGGAGTTCTGTATAGCCCATTTTTTTATTTTTTTTTTTATGATCACACATCACTTTGACTTTGTTTTATTGGGCGAACGCGAAATGAGGAAGGAATATTTCTCTGAATCCTTATCTTTATCTTTTTGTTCAGCCATGCACACGTAGTTAGATTCCGTGCGGATGAACCAACCGCTGCACTGGGCTGACTCGAAGCGACGGCAGCTGTCCTTGGTACATGTGAGGTAGAACACAAAAGGCCATGTGCTTGGGTCATTCTTACAGATCGAATCCAGTTTATCCTTTTCCCAGCACTGAAAAATAAAATATTCAATATAAACAGATGAGTTTGATCGAAGCAGGCAAATATATATAAAAAAAAATGTGTTAACTCTAACCTACTGAAATGAATCGATGATCGATGTTTACCACTCTGTTATAATAGTAAGCCATGTTGGCGAGATTCGCATTGTAATCTTTAAGGTTATTTAAGTTCCCCACTTATCCAAGTCATCATTTAGAACTAACGAAGCCCTTTGGGTGAGTTAAAAGAATTAATCACAAGTCCAGTCACCTCTAAGTTTAATGAATTATATATTGTTGACTCAATATACAGTTCAGCTGTATTACATGAAGCAGAATTACCATAAACCATATACGTTCATCTCCAGCTAGCATAAAAAAAGAGAGTAGACGGGTGGATTGATCAGTGGCTTAAAGTCTGTTTGCTGTTTTAGGACTGCTAAAACGAAATCACTCTGAGTCCATGTTCATGTTTCACACCATGATGCTCTCGTACCTCGACAGTCAGAACTGCTTTGTCACTTCTGAATGTGCATTTCAGAAACTGGCTGGAGTTGCTGACGTTCAGTACAACAGGAACGCCTTTTCCCAGATCTTCTAACATATTTGACTTGTAGTAGTAGATGGTGATGTCATCTAAAAGGCAGGAAATATGAAGGCTTTAATCTTGCTGTGGTGCGTTATAAAAAGAATAAAACCGAGCACAAGAAAAAGAGAATTCCCATCGACGTTGCATCGCTTGTGAAAAGCTTATTGTACATTATTTCACGTTTAATCCCACAGTGAAACTTGGATTTGGTACAATTTCAGTGAGTTCATGGAAGAAACGGAAAACACTGTGGCTTAGAAAAATGCAGATAAAATATGATCCAATACTGACCTGATGTGGAATTATTCAGACAAGCCTTTCTTCTTACTGGTTTGATATTTTCAGGGCAGATGGTTGTTTGGTGTAAACTCTGGATCAGCACTTGGCATTCTTTATCCTTTTTAAAGGACCCTGTGCCAAGCGAAAAACAATGGAACGGTTATGACACAAATATTTACTTGCATAGAACTAGTGCACTAGCTGGGTAATGGCATTCCCATGTGTTATTACATAATTTGGCCTCCCACCCAGAGGGCACGGCCATTTTGCTATCTTGGACTCCCAGCCACAGATGGCTGTTGTATCCTCAGGATTCAAACTGGCAGTCTACCAAAGACAGGGCAAATGCTTTTCTGTTGCACCACTTGGGTGCCAAGTTTAATGTAGTATGTGATTAGAACTACAGCAGTTCATATTCTGCCTAAAAGGCAAGATGAAGAAGTGAGGCAGGGAGGAACCATTATTTAAATACTGTATGTCTCTAATTGCTGTTAAGTATAAATGTAACATGGATATCACAGTATGTTTATGCTGTAATGTTGTGCATACACGCTGCTCTTCTGTCATCCTCCTTTTTAAAAAAAAAAAAAAAAAAAATTGAATATAGCTATAACCCATAAAGGCAGATCTAAAAGACTCATTAACATCTTCATCGTTGTGATGTTTTCGGCATAGCAGCGCAAAGAACAGAATTTAAGTACATCTCCCTCGTCTATCTGTCACAGCACATCGTCATCTTTGTACCATGCCATGTCAGGCAACTCGTAGCTTTGCTCATCTCGTGTAATCTCAGTACTTTGTGGGCACAGCAGATGTATTGAACTCACCTTTCGTCTCTTGCTGAAGTATTCCATCCACGAGGCATTCACCTTCTGTACTGTGGCTCTGACATTCTGACTCTTCTGATTCACTCAGATTCTCTTTTATGTCCAGATGTGCCTCTCTAACCATCTCCAGATGAAAGCGTAAGAAGATGTTCTCCTTTTTGTTTTCAGACTTCACGTATTCAGTGATGCTGACCTGGTGTTCCAAATGCAAACAAAATGTATCTTGATTTAGGCGGATTAAAAGGCCAATCTGCAGTAACTGCTAAATGTAATGGTACAGGTTTATGCTATGTCTGCATTTTCGGATCACACCTCCAGCTATCCAGTCCAACGGACTGTGCAAGTCCAAGTCATTTAAAAGCAGTCTGAATGTGTTTGTGTTTTTTTCAAAACCAACCTTATATTTTCAGACAGTGATTAGTATTTTAATTCTCAGATTTTCTCTCTGTAATAAGTCCCTTTATTATACCATTTTTTTTGTCCTTTTGCTTAACGGTGCTTAGGTATTGGTATTGCACACTGACGCACATTTTCCAGGAACCAAAACTCAGTTTTGTTTTGTCACCTCTGAGACCACAAATATCATAGTACACTCTCATGCCATATTGGGGAGAGATTAAAATGTCATATTCTTGGCAACACAATGCAAAAAAAAAAAAAAAAAAAACCCCACGGATTAAAGCCAGACATAAGCATCTACAAGAATCTAAGCA
>CM040999.1:14520174-14531268 GCA_022985145.1 Pangasius djambal | reverse complement strand
AAAATTTGAGTATTTTTCTATGTTATGTTCATGTTTATGTTCATAAACTTTTTATTTAATAAAATATGTTTTCATAGTTTGTGTTGTCCCTTATTATCAATGCAAAATGGTCACTAACTAAAGAGGATTTATGCTGATATTGCCCAAAAACCCTATTTTGTTCAGGCGTTTCCAAACTTTTGGAGGGCAGTGTACTTAAAGAGAAAGAAAGCACTGGTGAGCTCAGGAACACCAAAAGGACCAGAAGACCACAGAAACCAACTCCAGTGGATGACAGTTGAATCCCTAATGAAGAAGACTTCCCCTTCACAACGGTTGGCCAGATCAAGAATAATATCTATATATGTGTGTCAAACCAACAATCAAAAAAAGACTTCAGAAGAGGAAATACAGAGGGTTTACCACAAGACGTAAACAACTGGTAAGCCTCAAAAACAGGAAGACCACATTATAGTAAAGAAAACCCCTTTGTGTCTATTGATGCTGCTGGCAAAGGTGGCAGGATGAATTCTGAAGTGTATAGGCCCATATTATCTGCTCAGGTTCATCCAAATGCTTCAAGATTTTTAAAGGCAAAGAAGTGGAATGTTCTGAAATGGCCAAGTCAGTCACCTGAAATGAAATTAACTGAGCTGCATTTCACTCACTGAAGGCAAAACTGAAGGCAAAATGTTGCAGGTGGACTAATGATCCAGAAGCCTCCTCTACCTGCTCTTACCATATTGTTTTTCAGTGCTGGCTTTGTGGCTCTTGAGTAGATCTGTATTCAAGATTGCCATTGTGGCATCCGGGACTACTGAGATCAAGGCAAGACTGGATCTTAAGGGGGTTGAAACCAAGTCAAGATCAAGTCCAAATGAAAATGAGACATAGTCAAGATCGAGACCAAAAACCAGTGGATCTAGGGTGGTGGGGGCTCCTGGGCTGAAATTTTTTACTGGGGCCATATATACTGATCAGCCATAACACTAAAACTACTGACAACTGATGTGAATAAAATTGATTATCTCATTACAATGGCACCTATCCAGGGGTGGGATATATTCGGCAGCAAGTGAACAGTCAGCTCTCAGAGTTGATGTGTTGGAAGCAGGAAAAATGGGCAAGTGTAAGGATCTGAGCAACTTTGACCAAATTGCGATGGCTAGATGACTAGGTCAGAGCATCTCCAAAATGGCAGGTGTTGTGGCATGTTTTCGGTATGCAGTCGTTAGTACCTACCAAAAGAAGGACAACCAGGGAACCGGCAAAAGGATCATGGATGCCCAAGGCTCACTGATGAATGTGGGGAACAAAGGTTAGCCCATGTGTTTCAATTTCACAGAACAGCTGCTGCAGCACAAACTGCTGAAAAAGTTAATGCTGGCTATGAAAGAAAGGTGTCAGAACACACAATGCATTGCAGCTTACTGCGTATCGGGCTGTGTAGCCGAGGACCATCAGAGCACCCTAGCTGACCCCTGTCCACTGCTGAAAGTGCCTACAGTGAACACGTGAGAATCAGAACTGGACCATGGAGCAATGGAGGAAGGTGTTATGACAATTACCTAGCTAATATCAAAAGCCCATATGACTGCTCTGCACCTGCATTCCCTCCCACTGTCAAAACTTAAAGCAATAAACACAAGACAAATATGACCAACGTACAATAATAGTAATAATGAAAGCTCCAAGGAGCATTTGTGGGGGCCATGCTAGAATTGTTTCCTAAGCAATCACAGGAAAACAGAGCCATAACTTTAGGCAAAGGGATTCAAGAGTGATTTGTATTTTCACTCATGATGTGTATGTTTTGAAAACAGACAGTGGTAGAATTCTCTGACTGTAGGAGGAAAAGTCTAGATGAACAAATGGGCAAGCGGGGTGGCATTGCTGCAGCACTGTTTAGACAGGTGTCAAGATGATGTGAGACAAATTTGGTGAACATTGGAGAAAATTTGGAGGAGTAGCAAAAATGGCAGTTAGATGTAAGCATTTTTTAGCATGTTATTGTTACTTTTGACCAGTAGGTGGCGCTGGCACGAAATTTGTTGCGAAACCTCAGGTCATGGTCCTGAAGATGCCTAGCAAGTTTTGTGTCAGTGCACAAAGTCATTGGTCAGAATGCTCCCTAGACCCTCCCCAATCAGTCTATACCTGCTATAGACACCCTAGCCAGAAGAAGAAGAAGAAGCAGAAGAAGAATAATAAGAAACATAGAATAACAATAGGGTGCCTATGCACCCTCTGTGCTTGGCCCCCTAACAATAGGGTGCTTATGCACCGTCGGTGTTTGGCCCGCTAGTGATTTGGGGGTCCCCTTTCACCCGGAGCCCTGTTCTACAGCCCAGATTAGCCTGTGCATAGCCCGGCCGGAAGGAATTACTTCTTGTCAAATATTGTACATTATTTTTATTAGAATACAGACAAAGACCATATTTAGCGAGGCCAATGCCTGAGTCCAATTACAAATGCCAGAAAGTCCAAGACAAGTCCAAGTCAATACAGAAGAAGTCTTCAGACCAGACTCAAGTCTAAGATCTACTTATTTTTGAATGCTGTAAACATTACATATTACTGAATATTCAAGTGGAATTCACACATGGATAATTACAAGATACGTTTAATTATACAATGGAAAACTGCAGATTTTTCAACAAAGCTTGTTACATAGTACATAATTACAGTTATAATGACATCACACATTCATCATTCACAACATTTAAAGAAATGTAAACCTGCAGATGGACTAATGGAACCAGTTAATTTAGTTGCTTAGGCTCTAAGCCAAAAAAAAAAAAAAAAGCTCACAACTCAATATTCCTAGTAGACTAGTATATTCCTATCAAATTTATATAAACTATACAGCGATAATTCTGAAGGTATTTTCTTTGACATTTTCGTCTAGTCTAGTACATGCATACACCAAGTCAGATCCTGTGTGGATGAGCCAACCACTGCATGCGGCTGACTCAAAGCGACACAAGTTGTCCTTCGTAGTTGAGAGGAAGAAGACAAAAGGCCACGCGGTTTTGTTATTCTTACAGACAGACTTCAGTTCGTCTTGATCCCAGCACTGGCAATATAAAATTCAACACAATAGGTGAGTTTGATAGGTGGCCGAACGATTTTTATAAGCAGTTCGTGCATACAGAACTTTGAAGACTTTTACATGCAAGGATGCTAAGATCTCATGGAGAATTTAATAGTAGGCCACAAGTATTTTTTTACTGCACTTTTTTTTTTATGATTTTGAAGTAATTTTGCCACTGTGCCAATGTGCTGAAGCCTCAGGGATTGCATTTAATATTAAATGAACATTTTGGCCAAAATTTAAACTTATGCCTTATAGCAAACATAGTCAATATGTTTAGTGTCTGACATTTGCTTCTTCAGCTTTGCACTGGTGTTAGAAGGCTGTTGCAGTTAAGGCTTATAGCGTCCAGTTTAGCATAGCACAAACTGATTTACTAAATAATCACTCAGGGCCAGATATAGTATGTACGTAAGGAGGTGCAGTGCAAAACACAACTTGATGTGGCCACAAATTGCATTCGCAATGCATCCGAAATTGATGTTCTTGTGTCACACAGTCTGGCATCTAGAGCCATAGAGAGGCAAATCACTGGTCAAAAACATCTTTGTCTATGGTTTTACTGTGCTTAGAAGAAAGGAAACAGTCAGATTGTACTGGTGAGCTGAGCCAAATGATGTGACTCTTCACAAAGAGCTGGAATTCCCATTACTCGCTTCTGCTCACCCGTACCAAAACCAAGATCCTAGAAATCACATTCAAAGCATTTCATAGACTCGAGCATAGATCGATTCTTTCTCTCCTATACACAAGAAAACCTAATACTTATTTTTACTAATACCTTTATTAAATACAAATCTATATAAAGTGGATTGTGCCTTACCTCAACAGTGAGAACTGCTTTGTCGTTCTTGTACGTGCATTTCAGAAATTGATTTGAACCGCTAAAGTTTAATACGACAGGCCGACCTTTACGCAGATCTTTTATGTTTGACTTGTAGTAGTATATTGTCATCCTATCTAAAACACAGAAAACATGCAAAACTTAAAATATGTTGCATAAACAGAAAAAGCAGAGAAACCCCACCCCCCACAAAGGACAGTGCATGATTTGTTAAAAGACATTCTACTATTCTATGTTTAAGCCTGCAAGTACTAATCAGTGCTTTAAATTTAAATGCACCTAAAAACAAGTGCACACAATGTAGTACATCTGTCGCTGTGTCTTTTAAATTTTGATTATGATCCTGTACTGACCAGATTTGGAGAAATCCATGCACTCCCTTCTTCTTCTTGATGGGAAGACAATTGCATGCAGAGATAAACTGGGTAAGTTTCACTTATTTTTGCGGAACAACGTAAATACTGTTTAAAGGATATTTCTCTTTAATAAAATGTATTGTATTGCATTGCAACAGTTCAGACAGATTGTATGAAGTACCAAATATGTATGTTTACTCCATATTTATTAAAAGGCCTTAAGGATTCTTATCAACCACAAATTTACTAAATGTTATACCTAACTGTATTGCAGATCTTCCAGTCCGGATTTTCCACAATGTTTTTTATTCTGTGTTCTGAGATTTATAGTACTTGTAACTTCTGACTGGGAATCAGGGATGCAATTGTTCATTGCTTTAGCATGGCGTATTAGAGGTAACTGTCTTGGTTAACTTATACTTTGTTTTAGTTCCTTACTTGCTGGACCACCAGCACGGAAAATTTGGGGGAATTTCTGTGTGCTCTTTTGTTGACATGTACAAGTAACAAATTAACCTTATGATCATAACCCTATGTGGGTAACCTATAAAAAAGATCCTGCTACGTCACATTTGTACTATTTCCCATTCTTGTTGTTTTTTTTTTTTTTTCTCTGAGAAGTTGAGGAAGTGGATAAAAAACTTAAATATAGTTCCCTTCCATGAGAAGTTTCGAAAGTTCACAGCACGTTATGAATTAATCAAATTCTTATTCAATTAAATTCTTCACTTGTTGTGAATTCCCATGTATCTCAGGGCAGGATGGTGAGCTGTTGGATGTTGGTTGATGGACAATGATCAATACTCAGATTGTTAGGCACTGGAGCATCTTTGACTGCATTATATAAGTGAGGCTTGCAGACTATATGAATACTGTTGATTATTCATTATAATCATTATTATCTCTGAGGGTATGTGGCTGCAAGAAGTTGAGCTTGCTGTATAGATGCAGCAGGAATGGAGCTTGGCTGCCCCGAGAGCAGAAGAGTGAGTGCCTTTACTGGATGCTGGATTGCAAAGTGAGTTGCATGATACAAATGTGAGAGTAGTTAGAGTAGTAGTTAACAGCATCATGAAGAGCAGAATTCTGATGAGCCTAGTATAGCTGCAGTATATACATAGACATTCCCTCATGTACTCACGGTGGCTGCTTCCCATTCTTTAAACTTGGGCAGGGAGCCCACCTTTGAGTGCTGAGAGCCTGCCATCAGAGCATTCTGAGTATCAGAGCATAATGCAGGAGTGCGGCATAGAAGCAACAGCAAGCATATTGCAGGATGGTATTAAGGCCGCATTAGGGAAATTAACTAGATTTTCCACTTGACATGGCTGTATGAATGAATAACCCAACAGAAATATGGGGTGGTACAGGTGGTGGAGATCTAGCAATCATACTATTCCTGCAAAACTTTTTTTTTTTTTTCGAAACCGACAGCAGATGAATGGAGTTAAGCAGGATATACCATTGGCCACATTGGTGCTGCTGCACACATCCAGAGCAATTAAACAGTTTTGTGCCAGATCAGGGTATGACAGTGTTTCCAAAACATGATGCATCTGAAGTGCCGAATATGAAAACACTGAAAATACAAATTCACTTGTTCATTATTGTACACCACTTAAGCCAGGTGTCCACTTCACATGGCTGTCTAAAGGGTAAAGGAAGTCACTGCAGACAAATTTTTGAATGTGTGAGATCTCTTCTTCCATCAAATGCTCTTCAGTGTGTACTATGGCTATCCCTTGGGCAGCACTAAGAGGACTGCCACTTGGACATTATATCTACCATTGCCAGATTTTATAGATTGAATGTTGCACCCCATATGAGCTGTGCTGAGTTTGAGTGACAGTTATTTTCAGTAAAATAGAGAGAATTCGGGACAACAGAGAACAATATCACATCTTTGAGTGATCCTCATTCTCTCATGTCTGGAACCTAAAGAAGGAGATGGAAAGGTTATGTATGTAACAGTTTTACGATCAAGTGGAGGACCACGAAGCAAGTAGCAAAGTAACCTTGTGATCATAATCCCATGTTATGTACATGCTACATCACATTTATATTATTTCCGAGAAGCTGAGGAAGTGGATAAAAAAGGTCTTAGACACTTGAGTTGATGAAAATAGCCAGATGACAAACATGACATATATAGACTACCTAGCTGGGGTTATGATCACTAGGTGATTAACTGTGCTATTTGTACTCAGAAGTAAACAAGCACATGAGAATCTCTACTAATTCCGAGGGAAATCACCTGGCAGTTCCTGGAGAGCACGGACTTTTAGAGCAAAGCTGATCTTTATCATTAAACATTAGAAAAACTTCCTTCAGACTTTCTCAGATAGACCACGTTTTAATGGTTATGTATGTCCCCAAGTTTCGGTCATTTTAGAGGTCGCATTAGTATTTAGCATAATGTTTTTTTTTACACTTCAATGGTAGTTTTCTTGGACATGTAGGAATGAATATTGTGGATACAAGTTCTTAACTCAATTTAATGCTCACCAATATGACTGAGCACTGTCATCACTGTACCACATATTAAACAAACAAACGAAAAGTATGCGATTCTTTGCTTTAGTCTCACCTGATGTAATCTCACATTGTTTGGGGTAGGTGCACCAAGTCATGCCATAATTCTCGCTCTTAGACAACACTTCATCCTCAGAACATTCACCTTCTGTAGTGCCCTCTGTAACGGCTTCTTTGCTGCCTGTACTACATTCAGACTCTCTTGGTTTCTGTAGCTCTTCTCCTTTTTCATCTAGATACATGTCTCTAACCATGGCCAGATGGAAGTGCAAGAAGCTGTTCCCCTTTTTGTTGTCAGGCTCCAGACATTCATTATTGTTCTCAGCCATGCTCCGCTGCTGTATAGTCTGCAAACATAAGAAGAAATGTACTGATTTAGCTTCTAACGTCAAATTTTTTAGACTATAATTAGCCAGGTGTTATATTATTCCTAAATGTATAGCCCATCTAGCACTGGCATCTTGTCGTTGCTTCTAAGTGTATATATAAGTGCAGAGCAGCTTGTTGAGCTATAAAGCTAGATTCTAAAATAAATGCTTGCCTTTATAAGTCTATATGGCGTGTAAAAGAAATGGCACACATTTTGACTACATTTCTTAATTTTTAGACAGTTTCACGCTGTCGAACGTCCTGCAGTGCAACGGGGAGTGCAGCTGTAGCACTGCCTTGCACTGCTACAATAATACTTTTGCATATAACATAACATTCGCATATCCAAGACGTTGAAGAACAAATTTCAGTGATTTGTTTCAGCCACAGTAGATGCTTTCGCGTGCTTTCGCAAGATTTCTGAACAAAAAAGTGTTCAGAAAAAAAATCTATAAATCTGAGAAAACACTGATCACTGATCACCATCTAGGATAATGCACAGAGCTTCCTTAATGGTTTTGTTGCCTGCCATCTTCCAAAGGATGCAAAGTCTTATACCTTAATTAAAGTAAGTTTGGCACTTTGTGGGGATTTGTGTTTTGCATATCATATCAGTTAGATAGGTGGACCTCCCATATCAGCCGTTTTAGACAAAGGACAATATTTGCTTTACTTTAATTTACAAACAACTGCATTATAATTATTGTCAAAGCAGTTTATCCGACGCACGCGTCAGCACAGGCCCCAAAGGGTTAATGGATCTAAATGCTAACACTTTAAACTGGAACTTTAAGGTGGAACTTTCCTTAAAAAAAAACCCCAAAAAAACAGCAAAACATTTTCAGAGACACAAAATCGAATTATTGAAAACAAACTTGCTGACCATCTTAAATGAAGTGAAATAAAACCGAGACTAAACTGATTCAGGACAGCTTTTCCTTAAACCATTTGAGTAGCCTCTACAGACAGCCGGATAGACACACAGAGACAGACACAGATAGACAGTACTCTACCTGTTCCATGTTGCTCTTCTGGCAGACTGTAACGGCTCTGGCAACAGTATATGGGTATGTGGTTTTATAGGGTTAATAGTGGGCTGAACATCTGCATTAGCATTCATGTGATATGATCTGATTTCACTGGGTCTCTAGAAAAAAGGAAGTCTGTCTAGAAGCCAGAAAGTAACATGCATTGTTAAAGGAAAGCTCTGGATGAATTGTTTAAGAATATAAGAGTCAACTGTGTATTATAGATGATTTATTCTTTATTACTTCAGTAACAGTTGCTGTCTTTTCATTCTTCTGTGCTCTCAACACAGACCATTAAGGCGATTTTAGTCAATGCTCAATTTTTTTGTGGTGGTTCAGTAAGCATTTCAATTTCATAGAAACTCAGATAACTCATGTAGTCACAATGTGTCAAGAAATGCACGTCTCAGTGAGGAATGAAAAGGGAAATGAAAGTTAAAGGGAACATTAAGTCAAGCAAGTTTCTGTTTTTGTGGCTTTATTCACAAGAAAGTCCACTCTTATTTGGTCATTAGCATGGGTCCCTGGAGGACTAGTGTTTAGGCCACAGCGCTCTCACCATGCACCCATGCAACAGAGTGCTCTCAGTGCCGGTCCCTAGCCTGGATATCACTGGGGAGGGTTGCGTCAGGAAGGGCATCCGGTGTAAAAACTGTGCCAAAATCAAATAGGCGGACCAATGATCCGTGGTAGTGATCCCTAACAGGAGCAGCCGAAAGAGGAACAACAGCATTTGGTCATTTGCCTGAGCTCATAGGCAATTCTTTCTATTACAACTAACGCTGTTCAGGATTACCTTTTGCTTACTATCATTTGTAAAGTCAACTGTAATGGCAAAACAATGTTCAATTAGGTGCCATGAACATGAATTGTGATTATCATTCCTTCTTCGTTGGTGGATTTGCAGTGTTTACCAGTTAAATAAAATTCCATTAGCTTACTTTTCTTGTTAGGAACTCCTAACAAGAAAAGTAAGCTAATGGAATTTTATTTAACTGGTAAACACTGCAAATCCTCCAACGAAGAAGGAATGATAATCACAATCTAGCAGCAATAAATAATTATGTATACATATAAACAGATGAAGGATGAAGGATGAATACTGCCAACATACCTACACATTTTTATTGTGTGAAAGTCATAAAAAAACATTAATGTGTACAAAACTGCAGAATTAGCTAAATGAAATAATGAATAGACTTTCTCATGTATTGTGGGAATAGATGTAAAAAAAACAAAAAAAACAACAGAGTCTTGGGCTGATGGTATTCCTAGTTTGTGACCTAGTAAGCCGGTATCAGGATGTATTTTTGATAGACTTCAAAGCACTATTGTAAGTCGCTCTGGATAAGGGCGTCTGCCAAATGCCATAAATGTAAATGTAAATGTAAATGTAAATATTCAATAGCACTAAAGATATTGGTATAAAACATTTTTCATTTATGCTATAAAAACATAAAAAACAAGGACATTTAAGCACAATTTAAGCACAAAAACAACAATCATATACTCGACATAAAACATTCTGGGAACACTAAATACTTAAAACAATAACATTCAGAAATAATACAGAATAAATTTGTGCACAATACATTTTTTGCAGATGATGTAGCAAAGAAAAGCACATGCTATAAAAAAAAATGAATGTGAAAATGTAAAAAGCAATAAATCGTGATATGATACATATTTACTTAATACTGCAATAACAGTTAAAAGGTGCATATCAGCTCTGAGTAAACATGGGCATTTAATGCCAATCAAAAGTTGATTCATATGTCCAAAAGTTTAACAGAATGCTAATGTGACTAATAATTACAAAATCAGGGATAATTGTTATTAGCATGAGTAACATTTTAAGTCAAGCGTGACTTTAATCTGTGAGGGAAAAATGTAATTGGGTGGATTAATGAGAGATGGTAACTCAACACCACTGTGTTTATGCTGATGATAATGAATTCTTAGATCTTACAAATCTGAATATCTTGCTGCTGAAATCCTTTTCATTTCAACCCAGGTTTATGGGTGAAAATATTTAAGAAATATTTTTATTCATTTCCTAAGTGGATGATGACGTAGAAGTTACTTTCCTTGTAATTTGTTCCTTGGTCCACGCACACCAAGCCAGAAGGTTTCGTGTGGATGAACCAACCACTGTACGCGGCCGACTCAAAGCGACGGTGGTTGTCCTTGGTAGTTTTCAGGTAGAAGACAAACGGCCATGTGCTCGGGTCATCCTTACAGATAGACTGCAGCTTGCCTTTGTCACAGGACTGAAACAGAAAACCAACACAACAGAACTTTGTAGCCCATTGGTTCTTATGTGAATACCAAGATCTCAGTCTATGCAATCTTGTGTTATGGTGTTGAATAATCTGGACTCAGTTAATCTGTTAGCATCCTCCATGGTTCTTCAGCAGTTGTCTTCATTCAGAACTGATAAAAGGCCCTCAGATGAATTAAATATGTCTTCAAGACTATGTGACATTCAGCATGACTTAAAATGTTTATACACTGTCATGGAGGCTAGAGGTATGTGCATGATCATTTTTTTTAAATCGCACTTTTGGCCACTGGACAAACTGGAAGGACACCTGCCCATCCCCGCAGACACTCATGATCAATCCCGCCCATTTCTGTAGACACCCTTGACCAATTCTGCCCATTCTCGCAGACACTCTTGACCAATCCCACACCCTCCATGGACACTCTTGACCAATCCTGCCCATTGCTGCAGGCACACTTGAATAATCCTGCCCACTTGTGCAAACACTCTTGACCAATCCTGCCCCCTCCGTAGACACTCTTGACCAATTATAGTAGCACCCTATAATGTGTCTATATGCTGATTGTATATGACCAATCCCGCCAACTCCTTCAGACACTCTTGACCAA
>CM040999.1:14491208-14520074 GCA_022985145.1 Pangasius djambal | reverse complement strand
CTGCAGGCACACTTGAATAATCCTGCCCACTTGTGCAAACACTCTTGACCAATCCTGCCCCCTCCGTAGACACTCTTGACCAATTATAGTAGCACCCTATAATGTGTCTATATGCTGATTGTATATGACCAATCCCGCCAACTCCTTCAGACACTCTTGACCAATCTCGCCCATTCTCGCAGACACTCTTGACCAATCCTGCTCATTCTCACAGACATTCTTGACCAATACCACCCCTCCGTACATATGTTGGGCCAATTATAGTAGTCTCCTAGGTGTCTATATGCTGACTGTATATGGCCAATCCTGCCCACTTGCGCAGACACTCTTGACCAATCCCGCCACCTCCTGCAGACTCTCTTGACCAATCTGATCCATTCTCGCAGACAGTCTTACCCAATCTCATCCATTCTCACACAGACACTCTTACCCAATCTCATCCATTCTCACACAGACACTCTTGACCACTCATGACCTTCCAAGAAGTAGTCCAAAATCTTAACCACTGAGCTACCAGTGTCCACAGCACCACTTTTTGTTGGGTTTCAGTCATGATGCACACCATCTCTGTATTTGTACTCGCAACTGTCACATGTTTTACAAATTTCCTTGTTTCACTACATTTTTGGATTCTTGAAAGGATTATTTCTTACCTCAAGAGTCAAAACTGGACTGTCATTCTGACATATGCATTTAAGAAAGCACGTTGAGCCACTGAAGTTCAAAACAACAGGAACACCTTTGTCGAAATCTTCTTCTGCATTTGATATGTAGTAGTAGATTGTGATCTTCGCTGTAAGACAGGCAGTAGGCATGCTTTAAAATTGGAACTGGAGTTTGATATCATACAATAAAAAAGTAATCCTGGCAGTTCCTCTTCTACAGTGAAGCCCTGAACTTAGCACAAGTTCACAGACCTGAAAATCTACTAGAATTTACATGATATGACCAAAAGTATGTGGACACCTGACCATCACACCCATTTGTGGGCCTTCCCCAAACTGTTGCCAAATAGCTTGAAGCACTGGTGATTGGTGTGGAAGACCTCAAGTGGCTTGGACAGAGCCCTGACCTTTGGGAATACCTTTGGGATGAATTGAAACTCTCTGCACCCCAGGCCTTCTTCTCCAACAACAGTGCCTGACCTTATATTCCAAAAACTTGGGGAAAGCCTTCCCAGAAGAGTGGAAGATATTATAACAGCAAAATGGGGATTAAATCTGGAATGGCATGTTCAACAAGCCCATATGGGTGTGATTAGTCACGTGTCCATATACCTTGTACATGGACTTTCTACTTTCTACTTATACTAATTAGCCAGGCATCCATGTTGCTTAGAATTGGATTCTGTACTAACCTGTGGTGGGATTACTAATGCAAGCCTTTTGTCTTCTTGGAGGGGGGATATTTTCAGGACAGATGGCTTTTTGCAGTAAACTCTGGATCAAAACTTGACCTCTCTCAAAATTTTTTTTAATATATTCTCTGCAAACTGAAGAAACAGAAGCGGGATGACCACTATGGATACATATACTGTCACTAGAGGACTAGTCTTCTAGTCCTACCTTATATGCTGACTGTATATAAACTGTATCAACAAGTTTCAATACATTCAATAAATGCTGAAGTTTTAATGTTTCAATATTGCAGGAAAAAGAAATCTCTCATTTTGGCATGTGGAACAAAATGTACAGCCATGCTTGTGGCTCTGGAGTTAACTAAATGTGTGCGAGTGAATGTTTTAAAGAATGTTTACAGAAGTGTGGAATGGCTGTGGCTATGTGGTGCGGCTACAAGAGTCCAGTCTTGCTGTGATTGGCTGCTTCTGTTAGGAGCTTAGGAGGTCACTGATGTAATACACATCCTGAACAGAACTAAATGAAAGTCTTTGCTTTAGCCCTCACCTGATGTGATCTGACTCTGCTTATTGGGCATGACAATGTCATTGATGGTGCACCCTGTGCTGCCACAACAGCTGCAGGGGTTTTGGGCATCGCATCCTCTTGCTTGCACAATCGCTACACTTGTGTTAGTCATGGACACAAGCAGAATTTCCTCATCAGTAAAAGAATCGCCTTCCATGTTACTGCTCTCCCATTCAGACTCTTCTGGCACCTGTGGATTTTCTTCATCTTTATCCAGGCATGTTTCTCTAACCATGGCCAGACTGAAGTATAACACTGTCCTTTCCTTGTGGTAGGGTCTCATGCCTTCAGACTCTGGGCATTTCTTCTCTGCCTCGTCAATACTTGCCCGGTGCATGGTCTGCAAACACAAGAAAAAAATGATATCCTCAACTGGATTGATAACAACAATTGGGTAACATACTTCCAACAGTGCATCGTTTTTTTCCCCCTTTTCATCAAAGGAAACATAATTCCAACAGACATTATAAGTAGAATAATATAAGCGGTGTTAGAACGTAACAAACTACATATACGTTCATTGCAGTACTTGAGTACATGGTTCATGTAACAGTACTTTTTTGAGCATAATAAAATCATAGTACTTTTGCTTGTGAACAAAATCTAATTTGATCGCCATTGCACATCTAATTCATTTTCTTGAGCCCTTCATACGTTGACTCAAGTGAAGTGAGTAACAATACTTTTACTCAAGTCGGTGTGTTCTGAGGTTTTTTCCACTAATGAGTGTAAGTAATGATAAAAATCAAATGATGTTAATAATAACAGGTAAACCCTCGTACTAAAATACAGGTAATGGGGTTTGGTGTCAGCAATTTAATGTGAACCAGAAAGCACATATGTATATGGATCTTTGAGTTGAGTAATAAGCACATTTATGTACAATAGGATCCATGAAACTCTGATCTGGAGTCTTATTTGGGCAGAAGGGATTTTCATTAACCCTTTTTAGATTAGATTAGATTAGATTAGATTAGATTCTTTATTTAGAACTTTAATGACATTGCGCGGAGTACGAGTACAGACCCAATAAAATGCAGTTTTAACATTTTCTTTTAGTGTTCAGGACAGAAATTTGGCTCGCTTCCATTTCGAAATGAAGCTTTTATTTAGACTTCAGTCTAAGCTGATGTACTGAAAAATGACTAAAATGAAATATAAAAATGAATAAAAACCCCATTCCTACCCACACATGATGTTAGAATCTGTTCATTTTTCCACCTAATTTTGACCATAAAGAGCTTTATTTTTTTTAAAAAAAAGGACTGCATTATTTTTTTCCCATATATACATGCTGTACATAGGCTATGAGGGTACATTACATGATATGTAAATAACGGATTAGTAGGCAGGAAGATATGTCCATGCAACGGAAGCTGATTCATAAAGTTCACTCGTTTATCATACGGTAATTTAATGAATCAGGCGCCTGATTAAGTCACAGGCCATTCTGAGTGTGTGTGGGCGGGTGGGTGTGAAACGGTGTCTGTAAATCATTTATCCATACAAATATATGAATGCCGGAGTAAAACGTGGCAGTCACAGTCCTGTGTGTGTGTGTGTGTGTGTGTGTGTGTGTGTTTGTGTGTGAAAGAGAGAAACTACTCACCAGCAACGGAGACCCCGAGCTTAGCATCCTGACAAACTTCTTCGGAGGCAAACGCTGAGTTTCGACGTCATTAATCATCAGGAGCTTGTCCCCTTTTCTACAGAACGAAAGAAGCAGAAACCATGATGTTATTCCATATGCCACACTGTTTATCAGTCATGTAAAAAAAAAACAAAAAAAAAACACACACTTCATTTGCTTGACATGATTGCATGATCTCATGAGCACAGCAATACAATTAGAATTTAATGGAATTGTATGCTGTTGGGCTTTATTACCTGCCAAAATCACTTGGCTTGCTGGTCAAAACTTTACCCACTTCATAACAGTGCTTGCCATCAACCACAGTGTGATACAAGGAAACACCCCCACAGAGAAAATTCTCCTAGAAAACCACGTGTTAAATTAGGTCAAGTCAACTCAGTGAAACAAGGCTTTGTTTTTCATACACCATTGGAATAACCTTTATCAGCTTTATCAGACAGACAGACAGAAACGCAGACATACCTGTTCCATGTTGCTACCTCGGCAGACAGTAACGGCTCTGGGAGCAGCGCAGGATTTTGTGGTATTATAAAGCATAGGTGGTGGGCTGGGCTTCAGTAATGACACTCATATCGTCGTATCTGATCTCACTGGATTGAGAGCATGCTCTCAACCAAAAAAAAAAGGGAAGTGGCAGGAAACCGCAGGGGGAAGAAGCAGCCGTGAAACAATATGTTTTAGTTACAGAAAAGGAAGAAGCCAAGCTCAGGAGGAAAGGTATAAACACTTGAATGAGAGGGGAGGCACGCAAAATAAGGATGTAAGGATTAAAAGTTTGGATGAGATCACTGAGGATTTATTCGGACTTTATTCTGATTCACACTAACAGTTCCTTTTTTTCAATCTTCCTTTAGATTAGATTACATCAATGCACTAAATACAACACGTTTTGCCGAGGCAAACGGCACTGTCAGCGTTACCAAGGCAACAAATGTGTCGATAATTTCATGAAGTACTACTACTTAACCTAATTTTAGTGAGAGATTCCGGTGAACAGAAGGTTTTTATGAGCAAACGGGAAAGGAAAAGACACACGTCACTAAAACCAATACATGTGTGTGGGCTAATAGAAATATCGCGACTCATTCTGTTGTGTGTACTTTGGGAAGATGCAGAGGTGTGATTCATTACAACTATTCTCCACTTCTCATTGTTTGGATATACAAAATCAACAAATCATTCAGGTGTTACTGTGCATGGTACACAGAGGAAGAGGATTTTTTTTTTTTTATTACGGACACATAACAATATGCAAATACAAGTTGTTACAGCAGTATTGGCAATGTCAGCAGAGCAGAAGGACCATTTCTGAGATTATTGTATTGCACTTCTTCTTCTTTTTTTTTTTGTGGGTACTCTGGAAAACACACAAATGAAGTTCATGTAGTGTAATCATTGTTTACTGTCCTCTACAAACGCACTGATGTCATTGAAAAGCTGCTGAAAGTTGGGCCTCTCCTCTGGAAGCTGTAAAAAAAAAAAAAAAAAGAGAATGATACATATTTTAGCATATGTTTTCATGATTCTTTCAGTTTAAGTGTAATTCTTATTTGGTGAGAGAGAGAGAGAGAGAGAGGGAGAGAGAGAGATAGCGATGATACTGAGTACTGAGAAAAAGGAAGTGGTAAAGTGTAAGTAGGAGAAAAGAGGTCATGACACGTAGGGGTCACATGCTTGAGATATGTCTGGGATAGTTTTTGGGTTTCAGTGTGTTTACGGTTCAGATATGGCAATAGGATGAGCAAGAGAAAGCATGAGAGAGAGAGAGAGAGAGAGAGAGAGATTTAACGTGGCTACCTCGTGCCAGCATGATTTCATAACATGGTAGATCTGATCTGTAGCCAGCTGCGGTCTATACAGGCGATGACCTTGCATCACTCTCTCAGCTACACGTGCATTATCATAGTGCTCATAGGGCTGTTTGCCCAGACTGTACACCTCCCACATCAGCACCCCTACACAACAAAAATCAGCTCCATTATCATCCTCATTATCATCATCATCATGTCAATGCGTAATAATTATTTATTAACATCACTATTGCAGGCGGTGAAACCAAAACCGTTTCTTGTACAGATCGCATCAGGTAAGAAGGCAAATTAAAAAAAACTCGGAGGTTTAAAAACCTTGCTAGTAACGATCGTCACAATTTCATTAAAGGAGCCTTAGGCAATGTTAGTCCAAATTTTTCCAGATTAGTTCTCTAATGGTTAAGTCGGGGTCAACATTTGAATGTTCCCCTGCTCCCCATTCCTACCCATGTTCACAAAGCTCCGCCCCTAGGTTCTATGGTGGCCCACAGAGTAGACTTCAACTAGAGTTAGCATTAGCAAAGATCACCTTTGGCAATGATTAGCATTACTATGAATCACTTTCGAGTGATGAGCTAGGCGGTTTATTTGTTAAAGTCATTGCCTTACTTTGTTATTTAGATATAGATGATAACGGTACCTACCGTTTGTTGTACTACATTAAGAATCTTTTAATAAGAAAAAAAATATATACCTCACGAGTAGATAAATACCTAGCTGGCATTAAGCTAATGTTGCTTGATAGAAGACATAAATGTCTTATATATATATATATATATATACACTCTACAGTCAGTTCTCAAAGTTGATGTGTTGGAAGCAGGAAAAATGGGCAAGCTAAGGATCTGAGCGACTCTGACAAGGGCCAAATTGTGATGGCTAGACAACTGGATCAGAGCATCTCCAAAACAGCAGGTCTTGTGGGGTGTTCCTGGTATGCAGTGGTTAGTACCTACCAAAAGTGGTCCAAGGAAGGACAACCGGTGAAATCGCTTACAATAGGCATGTTAGCATCAAAGCTGGACCATGGAGCAATGGAAGATTGTGGCCCGGTCTGATGAATCACGTTTTCTTATACATCAAATGCATGTGCATTGCTTACCCGGGGAAGAGATGGCACCAGGATGCACTAAGGGAAAGATAGCAATCCAGTGGAGGCAGTGTGATGCTCTGGGCAATGTTCTGCTGGGAAACCTTGGGTCCTGGCATTCATGTGGATGACCTACCTAAATTTTGTTGCAGACCAAGTACACCCCTTCATGGCAGTGGTATTCCCTAATGGCAGTGGCCTCTTTCAGCAGGATAATGCGCCCTGCTACACTGCAAAAATTGCATACCATAACAAAGTTTTCCAAATGGGTGTTCTCAGCCACATAAAACACGTGTGCTGAGGCCATGGCTTAAGCTATTAGGTTATATCATGTAAGAAATAAAAAAAGACTATTGCAGCTTTATTGCAGTTGTAGGCAAGTGGACATGAGTCTAATCCATTCTGTTTGTAATCAGAGACCGACTATTCATGATGCTCCTGCTCCAGCGCATCATCAACAAAACAGAGAAGAGGGCTTACACACTTTGTACAGATGACCGTGGATAACGTTTTAAAATGTTTATATGGCCTAATTAAAAGATGTTAATAAAAAGAAATTTTAGCAGCAGAATGGGAGTGACTGATTTAATCAGTGTTCATTTCCCCACTGATGTTAGCATAAACAGAGACGATGATGAGGCTCGTTTTTAAATGCCATGAGTGACTTTTACCTACAGTGGCCTGTAAATGTAAAACACATTAACCAACCAAAAGTGCAACACATCATCAATAACTCAAATAGAAATGTTTAGGTCACTAAGCTCATCGCATGCTTGTTGCTACGCATGATTAGCGCAACGAAAATGAATCTGACTTTTTGTTGTTATTATAGTGAGGAGTAACTCTTTCTCTTGAATAACCGGCCTTCTTTTAGGCACTTTTTCATCGTTCAGTTCAAGGTCTGTCAGACTGACGAGTGCTGTAGCAACGAGTCTGTCGATTCAGTCATTGGTTTTCCTTCCATTTCTCCTGGTAGGGTTTGCGGTGGCAGAAAGTGGGGTGGCAGAGAGTTTCATCCACAAACGGAGATCCTGCTTCACAACCACAGACTGCTACAGCGACTGCAACACTGCTGCCACTTTGTCAGTCTCACACTCTCTTTTTCCAACCGTTGTGGGATTGCTGTTGATGTGTTTCTGATTTGCTGCTGCATTTTGGTATGTTGGTATGTTAATGTGTTTAGCACTGACTTAGGCTGACGAATCTAATGCGGTTGATGTTGATAATCGAAGTGAGAACTCTTTTCCCACTGTAAGCTGATATTTCTTTACAATTTGGCAGTACTTATTTCTTTCAAGGGTGTCTTTCAGTGGAATTGGAATTGAATCTTTGACATGTTTTTTTTTTTTTTTTCACTTTTGGGAGTAAACAGAATTTAAACTGCTTGGGGTTGTGACCCGTGAAAAAAGGAGACACATTTTATAAATAAATATAGTAGAAAATATAAAAACTTGGTTAGATAATCATGTCAGTATTAACAGATGCACTTAGTCTGCCCATATTTAGATTCATAACTGAAAGGCTGATGTGTCTCATCTCTTCACACAATTTAGACTTTGCGGTAATGTGTAATCATGTGATTCTGTGGTGAGACATGAGTACACGTTGCAAGTAGAGCAGTGGGGTTTGCATCATGGAAAATGTAGTAAACTGGAAACAGACGAACCAAATGCCCAAACATCGGACTTGCTGCTAAACCTTGTGTAGTTCAAAACCTCAGGGGCTGACCACTTGACGGGAAACTTTGTACCTGCCGAACTGGTGTACTGATCATCCAGTACATATCTACACAGGGGGAAGAAAACACATGAATAATCAAAAGCACATACATATACATATACATATACATCTACATGCAAAGCTGAGTTTGTGTCTGTAAATGTGTGGTATGTGTCACCTTGCCATTCCAAAATCAGACACTTTGACAGACAGGTCTTTATCTACCAAACAATTCCTCGCAGCCTGAAAAGAAAATGAAGGAAAACTATGAAACTGCTTGCAAGATCTAAACATCTGGGGATTACTACCTTCTGAAGGTGTTGATTAAATTCCCTTAACAACATGGGTCTGATAGTAGGGCTGGCTGCAAGGTAAAAATATATATTAATATTAACTAAGGAATAAAACACTTAGGGGTGTGCTATTATAGGAAGATAATCAACAACAGGGTGGTGTAATGAGGCCTGTCATGACATAACGAATGTCAGATTGTACTTATGGTTACATGTAATGTTGTGGAACTTCGGCAAAAAAGTTCCCTTTTATCGCTAAGGCTATCTTTTAAAGCGGTCTTTTATGTTTTGTTGAGTTTAGCAGTATGGAGAGAAAGAGGAAAAAAAGAGGGAAGTGGCCGTAGTATAAATGATAGTAGCGATAGTAGCACTTCCCAAAATGCATGACTTCATCTAACCACAATCAAACATTGGGTTGTCATTATCATTCCAGAAAGTGTGTACTTACTAGATCTCGGTGAATGAATTGCTGATCCTCGAGGTAAGCCATCGCCTCGCACACATCCAGGCACATGGTTAGGAGACGCTCAGGCTTCAGCTCTTTCCTATGATGCCTCAGGTACTCCAGCAGGCAGCCGTTACTCATGAACTCCGTCACAATGTAGATGGGAAAGCACTCGGTACACACACCGTGGAGCCTCACAAGCTTAGGATGCCTGAGTTTCCTTTGAGTGCACAATGACACACACAAACACTGTATTACAGAAGTTGACTGTGCGTATTCCTGGTGGTCAAAGTATTACATTTCTGTTATGCTAAAGAAATTAAGAGTGACTCAACCTTCAAAATTCTGAGCTTTAATGATACTAACCTATGCCTATCACATGCATATCTTTCACAAACCTTCTGCATTAAGAGTGCCTTCTCATGTAACCATAACAACATTCTAGCTATTACTGGCTCACTAGAAAGCCTGGCTTGCTATTTAGCTTAGACGAATTATTAAATTATAAAATGGTCAATAAAGAGAAGACAAGCTTGTTTGTGCGACCTGACTGTACGCAGCCACAGTTTAAGTGGGACGTCACATCATATGTACGAGTGAATGTCCCAACAATAGCCAAGTTGGGTTTTTAAGTTATATTGCAATATTGGAATATTGGCAGTGCAATATTTTCAACATGTTGTAAATCTCTTCTTACAAGACAAACCATCACTCTCTCTCTCTCTCTCTCTGTCATTTTTGTTTTACTCGCATGAACCCACCCCCCCCCCCACCCCCCCACGTGATCTGGTTTTGAGATATAAAAAAAAATAAAAAATCCCCTGACGTTACTTGGTGCTTGTCTGAAACACTCTGCTGAGAGGCAGAACTTTTTTGAAAGCAGCAGCATCCTGCCCTCATTGCACCTGCTTCCCATGTAAAACCTGCGCTGGTGGTTGAAAAAAAACAAAAAACAAAAAAAAAAACCCACCCTAAATCACCTAAGCGACGTTTACCTATAGTTTCCTGGAATAAATGAACTTATAACACATTAATGAGTATGAGTAAACAGGCCACTCATCAAATCAAAGGGATGTGCTATTCTAAGTTTTCTTCCCTATTCCTGTTCTTCTCTTTGCTATGGTGCCTGATTTACGAATTTATGACTTCTGCGTTGGTTTGAACCGTGAGCAGAAACACTGTGAACACCTGCTAATGGAACCTGACTTGCCGCACTAACCGATGTAAAATAATATAAAGGCTGTTTAAATGTTTAAAACAGAAGGCAGTATAATGGAATTTTGATGCATCTATGAGTACATTATTTAATATTTCCTCAGAACAGGAACTGCTTTACACAGTTGCTAACCACACATCACACATACTAACGCGCTGCCTTGGATTTTACCAGGATTACAATGAGGCAGCATCGAAAAGGGAAGCGGAAGAGGTAGAACGAGCATGACAGAAACCTACATCATGACCTGGGCTTCCTCTATAAATTCATCTGAGGACATGCAGCCCTCTTTCACCATCTTAATGGCCACCTGGTGTTTGCCCTTCCACACACCGAGCTGGACCACTCCGAACTGGCCGCTGCCTAGCTCTTTCACCAGACGCACGTCTTCTCGACTCAGCTCCCACGCGCCTAAATGCAATCATAACACACACACACACACACACACACAAATTAAACTCATACTGAACATATATTGCAAATCCCACATCCCAGACTTCTGTGTGACAGTGGATAGAAAGATTATGAATCATTACTCTACTACAGATTGTGAATAAGAGTCCTGAGATGACAGTCTTTATGATTACAGCAGCAGTTCAAACCTACAATAATCAGGTGAGGTTATCCACTGGAGAGAGGAGATTGGGCATATACTGTTTTTCGGAAGTGTAAATCTTTAGGGTATCCTACAGGGTATGGAGTCACAAGTGCACTGTTTTTCAATTGGCATGCGCTCTTCAAGTTCCGTCGTAGGGGCGTAAACTGTGCACCCCGTGTCGACGTTTGTGTGCAATCTGGGCTCCTTGTCAGAAGCTTGATTTCTCCTATTTGATTATGTCCTGTTTGAAAAGTGCCGTGTGCTTCAAGCTATGCTTATTGTTTGTCTCACCCTGTGCAGGCTGAGGTATGAGATCGGTTTCTGTAGCAGGAAGCCGCAGTCTTGTCAGCAGGCCTAAAAAAAGCAGACAGGATTTTATGACACCCACAAGCATGCCTGCACAATCAAATAAAAAATATACTCACATACACACACCACAAAGGAAATTTGCAAGGCTGACTTTTCTGTGTGAACAAGTGATGGATGAAATATCGGCTACACAACAGTTTCCAGTCAAAACACAAATGACCTCTCATAATTCCATTGTATTTTACTCATGTACTATAATAAACGATGGAGCAGTAGCGAAATGACGAGTGTGTAGGTGTGTGTAAGGGCATTTATACAGTACTGGACAAAAGTCTTAGGCACATGCAAAGAAATGCTGTAGAGAAAAGATGCCTTTGAAAATAATGAAATTAAATGTTTCTACATTAAAAAGAAATACTATAAAGAGCAGTAAACAGTAATAAATGAACCAAGGTCAATATTTGATCCTGACCCCTTTCTGCTCTCCGGACCTGCCTGACCCGTCGTGATGCCCTACTTCTGGTTGGAGCTCTGATCGGTTGAGTTCGATCGCTGCTGCTGGGGGTGGCCCCATATGGACGGCCTGAAGAACTGTTTGTGTGGCTTTGGGGCTGCGGTTGCCACGAGCACCTTCATACTCAGGACTCCATCAGTGGACAGTGGATAGATTTTAACCAACCGGGACTTCTTTCGAAAACTGTGATGAATTTACAGGTTGCGCATTTGCACTATTTGTCCATATAGTACACAGTTATAGACGGGATTTATTTATAATCGCACTATCCGTTACACCCGGATGAGGATGGGTTCCCTTTTGAGCCTGGTTCCTCTCAAGGTTTCTTCCTCATATTGTCTCAGGGAGTTTTTCCTCGCCGCCGTCGCCTCATTAGGATAAATTCAAACATTTGCAATATAATTTTTGAATCCATTTATTTCTGTAAAGCTGCTTTGTGACAATGTCCAATGCCTAAGACTTTTGCACAGTACTGTAAATATGTACATGAGCTCTGATGTGTGTGTCTGTGTAAATAGGTCAAGAAAGGTCCCACACCTGCCCCATTGTGTTGATGGTACTCTATCATTTGGGGGATGGACTCAAACAGGTGGTTCTCTGCCAAGTAATACAGCCCTTCTGCATTGACATTAATGAGATAATGCCTTACAGTCCCATTCACTTCGCTGGAAACACAACACACACAAGGTACGTTAGAGACCTCTCACAACGCAGGTGTGACTTTGAGCTACACGGAAAGGTGGATGTGGTCATGTGTATACGTGGGGACTTTTCGACCCTAGGAAGGAAATGTCTTCTCTGTACTCACTCTAGTGCTCGACTAAAGAGCGACACTGTGTACACTCCTTTTTGGCTGGAATCTCTGACCACAAATGATCCTTCTTTACCCTGTAAAAAAAAAAAAAAAAAAAAAGGTAAAGTCCGTGTACGCCCACTGGCCACTTTAATAGGAACACATGTACCATTGCTCAATTATGCAATTATCCAATCTACCATCATCTGGCAACAAGGCTTGAAATGATGCAGATACAGGACATGTGTTTCAGTTGACATCAAACATCAGAATGGGGGGGGCTGCTGGATGTGATCACAGTGACTGCATCTCTCCATTTTCAGTGAATGTGTGTCCATTGTAGCTGAAGGGAGTGGAACCCGATGTGGTCTTCTGCTGTTGTACTGTTGTGTGTTGTGCATTCTGAGATGGTTCTCTGCTCACCATGGTTGTAAAGAGCGGTAGAGTGGTAGTTTCCATAGCCTTCCTGTCACCTCGAATCAGTCTGGCTGTTTTCGGCAAACACGTTTCCGCCCGCAGAGGCTATCGTGTGTGAAAATCCCAGGAGATTTGTGAAGATCCCAGATTCTAAAATACTCAAACCAGCCTGTCTGGCACCAACAAGCATGCCATGTCATGTCAAAGTCACGTTCTGATGTTCGCTGTGAATATTACCTGAAAGTCTTGACCTGTATCTGCATGATTTTATGCACTGTACTCCTGCTACATGATTGGCTGATTGCATGCATGAGCAGGGGTAGAGGTGTTCCTATTAAAGTGGCTGGTGAGTGTACATAAGAGTCAACTGATAAAAGTAAGTAAACGTGAACAAATGTCACCCACCTTCTTGCGCAGTAGCTGCTCAGTCTTCACTCGAGACATACTGCCCACATACCAGCTGGATGAGTTCGATTCAATAAACCAAGTTAAGACAAATTAGCTGAAAGCACATTAACCTAATGCTTTTTCCCCCATGTAAGAGTTGTAGAAATATTTGTACTAGAAGTATAATGATTTTTCTCTTATTTCACATAATTTGAATGAAGGCCAGTGAATAAAACAGTTAATGGAACTCACGGATAGTCCTCTATGTGGTCATCGACAGAGCGTCTCAAGCTGGACATGAAACGAATAACGACTGTTAAATTTGGCACAAACAGTGCTTTTCTTTCTTTCTTTTCTTTTCTTTTTTGTAATGTTTTCTGGACTGGGTCTGACAAAAACGTCATGTCCCACTGAAACTCCGTATTGTCCATGTATTGTACTGTCTCATATCAGATGGGATTATACATGCTGTACGTTTTAATAAAAGAAAGCAACAAATGAAATGCCTTAATGTCACCCTCTGGTGGACAAGAGACCCGGAGAAGCATGTGCTTCCTCCAGTAAAAACAAAAAGACTCACTGTGAGTTTAATTTGCTGGATCGCTCCTTTTTGGACCTGCGGGACATTTCTTCCTTCTCACTGTAATAGTTCATGCGTGATTGATATTTCATAGAATAAGGTACATGTCAATATTACACGTTGTATTAGGACACAATTCTGAAGAAAAAAAGGGTTCGCCCTTTTGTCAAAACAGACCGAAAATCCTTTTTAATGGCATGTTTGGTCATTTGGGACACATATTTTCATTGGCGAGGGCTTTTAATTTAATGGCATCAATAAATCAAATGTCAATAACAGGATGTGAAAAAATCTTCTCCAAATATAACTGTTGCATTATCAAAGCAGACTGAGGGGGGGGGATGACTACATACTGTATACAGTAAAGGTGTTGATAACAATAACAGGGTTTAGAAAATCCTTAATACTTTCCAAATCCATCTTTTCTAAAGTTCACTGTGAACAGTTTGAGGAAAAAAGAATCACGGTAGGAAATTATTAACTTATTAGAAGGGATTTCTTGCAGTAGCAGCATTAAACAGCATTTTTTTTGGAAGGCAATTGATCATGAAAGCAGGAAAAGTAATGGTTTACCTGTTGTCAGTTTCCACGTCCTCTAAGTAATTACAAGGGACAAGTCCTTCAGAACTAGATGATGATAAAAAAAATTATATATATATAAAAAAAAAGGATAAATGCAAAAACATGTACTACTTTTACTCAAAACCTTTACTACATTTTTTACATATTAAAAGTTCATTGATCGACGTAAATTATGAAAGCAATCCAGCGCCATTCCAATGATGTTTGTGTACGCAGCTGCATATGGCAAATTAAATAAACAATTTGAACTTATACATGTTCAATTCAGATTCTTTCTTACAGAGCATGTTTAGTTTCGTTTTAGTTTGTTCCTACGTGTCGATTGATACATTAACTAACAAACATGCACTAACGTACTTAGGGTGGACATTATTCACGCGTGAATTCATAAGACTCAAGTTGTATTTAAGGTTAACTCCTCATTAGTTCCTGATTAGTACATGCCTTAACTCATCATTAGTTCATATTTAAGTAAGTATTAATTCGGGGATTACTGCATGATTATTCATGTACTGAGATTGTAAAGTGTTGGTATTTTCTTTTAAAGCTCACCTATATTTCCTCTTATTACTCTCAGGTCAAAAGAGCACAAATATAATGAGAATTACTTCCCTTCTCCAGCATAGATTAATCTTACTGCTGTGGAGAAATGTGTCTGTGAGATTGATGCTAGCAAGGCATCTGGCTAACATTGACTAGTTAGCTAGCTTAAAAGGACAGGCTAACAGTGACTAGTTAGCTAGCTTAAAAGGACAGGCTAACATTGACTAGTTAGCTAGCTTAAAAGGACAGGCTCCTATTGTAGACAAAGGAAAGGGACCAGTGATCTAGCTACCTAACTTCAGCTAGCAAACCAGCTAAAAGACAATGGGGTGAAATGTTTCAGTAGTTTATGTTGCACCTTTAAGGTTTTCATCTGATTCGCCCTTGTACTTTCTATGTTAGCAGTCTGGCTCATTCCCATTGGCTATATGCTAAACCATACCAGATATCTGGGATGAATCTTTGGCTGTACTTCTTTCGGGTGCGATGATGTACCATGGATTTGAGCTGGTGTATGATGTATGCTTCTGAAAAAATCCCACCAATTCAAACCGACATCTCTGACTGTGAATTACTTTGAATCAACTATTACAGATTGCCAGGGCGACTCACAGCAGCTCAAATACACTACATTTATATTTTTTATACTACATTTTTTCCCCCTGCTGAGTGAATAATGATTGGTTTTGCAGTATTATTACACCTGAAAGATGATAATCTTATCATCACCCAGTATTCTTTATTGGTACCATATGAGAGAATGGTAATCTTTTACCCAGCGGTGTCTCTGATTTTCCACCAGTCGCCCGACATCTTTTCCAGAGAGACATATCTGTTCCCCTTCACTAGACTTAGCTCTCCAGGCTTCCTGGCAGCGTAGTCATACAGAGCCACAACCTCCACACAAGCACTGCCTTCATCTTCCGGGATGGGAGGAAGTTGAATTCTGTCTCGGAGCTGTAAAGATGCACTGTTACGCTGATCCAAACCCATTATACCCACCGCAACCACCACCACCACCACCACCACTGCCATCATTAACATCATCATCATCATGAAAGGGAGTAAATTTGCTGCTCACCTTCGCAGAAGGCACAGGAGGTAATGCGATATTCCGACAAGTTTCTCTGAGCGTCTTTGATTCTGCAAAAAAAAAAAAAGTTTTTTTTTTTTTTTTTAAACAGATCATTTTGTTTTTAGTTTTGTCATTCGTGTGAAAGAAACATCTGACAGCTGAGGTCGCTGAGCCTTAATCGCAGAGCTGTATGCTATCAGTTAATACAAAAGCAACACACCTAGTGGCGAAAAACACACCTTTGTGCCAGTCACTGCAGCCTGGAGCGTTCTTTACGGTCTGGCTGCAGCACAGGAATATTCCGTCTACCCAGAATCCTTTGTGGTACTTTGCAGAGAGACTGTCATTACCCTTTATTACTGTGAATAGACATATGCATATATACATAGAGAGAGAGAGAGAGAGAGAGAGAAAGAGATGAGTGTGTTCTTTATCACACTTGCAAAATGAGAGCATAACTTGTAAATAGCTGCATAAATCTCTTGCCTTGCATCACAGCCTCTAACCAGTCCATCCTGTCTGTGTCATCTTTTGCGAACATGTACAGGATGCATTCATCGTATGCAACCTAATGGGAAAGGAGCAATTATTGCTACCTTCCATGAGCACTGTAGTTTAAAGACTTCTTTATATAGCCTAGACAAGATTAAAATGTAATAAACCTGTTTCCATGTTGTTTTGGTGAAATACTGTATGTTTATGGCTTCTTAAAGTTGACGTGTCAAAGTATGTTACAGCCAGAAAATCCCAATTTTGAAAAAAAAGATTTTTTTTTTTTTTGGTCTTTTTGGATGTTTGCCTCAGCAATATCCGATGGGTTTTCCCAGGCTGACAGACGTCGTATGTCTCCTAACATGGTGAAAAGGAAGTGAAAATTCTGAACATCAGATAAGCATTGTGCAATAAGGCGTTACGACTATTGGAAGTCACTTGCGGTCACTTTTTCACAACTGTAGTTAAAATAGTCTGTGAAGGACCGCATTTATTTCCTGGCCCTGTATGATCTGTGTGTGTGTGTGTGTGTGTGTGTGTGTGTGTGTGTTGAACTGAACCTGAAAGGGGAACTTTCTTTCCACAGGTGCATTCTTCTCTGGCTCAACTTTCCCCACGCAGCAGATTTTTTCTGTCAGAATTGACCCTTTTTTTCTCTTTTTCTTCTGCAAAACATATAACACACGCAGACCAACACTAGTAAATGCTATGCTTTACTTGAAGGTTCAATTAACCAACGTTGCGTTCACTACTAAGAATTATTTCAAAATGAATTATTCATTAGTAAGCCACTAGCAGTGTTAACAAAGTAATACTAAATGATTTCAAACACTTTAAGCTCTCAGTTAGCATGCAAATGTTTAAATCTCTACACCCAATATCTACAGTTGATATAGTAAGTCAGTAATCAGTAAAGGCTGAATGTAAATTAGTATCTTGCATGTGAGCCTGGAATGTGAAAGGCCTACCCCCTTTTCCTGTTCATAGTAAATCAGAGCCTGGCTGGTCAGAACGAAGAGCCGCTCTTTATAGTTCCTCGGAGATATTATCTTTTTCTGCTGGGACATCTTCAGCAGGATGCCTTCCTTAATGATATTGGCTTCGCTCATCTGGGCCACTTTGGCACAGACACTAGACAGCGAACACACACACACACACACACACACACACACACACACACACACAGCTTTAGACATATGTCTGCTCCATGGAACACTTAAAGCACAACTCTTCCTCCCCATTAAAAAAAAAAAAACAGTCATATAATCTAATTTTAAGAAAATCAGGTAATCGATTTTTCCTTCTATCTAATTTCCATAACCATAACAAGAATCATGGCTTAACAACAGTAAGTAATTATTAGGTAATTAAATAATTATTGCTTTTTATCTCTTTACCTTTCTATTTGCATCCCTACAAAACTTCATTTGTACTATTAGGAAGTGAAAATGTCCTGAAGATAGGCAAATTTATCTAATATTTCCCATTTTCCGTATAAGATTATTAAGCTTATTCATAGATTTTAAAAAAATATATATATATATTTCAAGCTGGAAGTTTTTTTTTTTCTTATTTTCTGGCAGATAATGTAGCTTACTGGAAACATTGATTTATAGAAAAAAGCTTGAAATTAATAAAAAAAACAAAAAAACAAATGCACAGAAATACTCTTAATAATCATATAATTAGCTTATAATAATATTATAATCCAGAAACATTAGACAAACTGGACTATATTGATATATTCAGTTGCCATCATTTGTTTGCAGTGCAATAAATTGTCTACACCGAAACAAGTGCATGACAACTGTCGATATGATCTTGCAGTAAGAATATATATAGCTATATATATATATATATATATATATATATATATATATATAGCGCTACCTTGAGAAAAATGATCCGTCTGCCTTCTCACCACCGAATTCAATGTGCCTGTTGGTTTTAGTTTTTCTGATAACTGCTCAAAGAAGATGCAGGATCACAAAGGCTTCAGTGTGGCTTGAGGGCAGTGTTTGCCTAACCTATTTGCATGTCCATGACACCACTCAGAGGAAACACAGGCCATCTTTGTCTGAAGCTCATACCTACCGGTTTCACCTGCGCGTTGGACTAAATGAACATCCTATATTGGTGGCATGCCAGGTTTTGGTAAATGAGTAATAGGAGACTTTCCCAAACAACAACAACAACAACAGCAAAAACAGACAGGCCAACATCCCCTGCCGTCTGTTCTTAAACTTGTGAGAGAGAGTTCAGTTTTTCCCGATTTCGCTCGCTGTAAAGACAATAGGCTCATTCTAATACATTGCTGTTTCCATAGCAACAGCTCATACACAGGGACTTGTATGGCAGATGCTTCACATTATCTATGACTAAATGATAAACAGATTTTTTTTGAAAGCGCTGCTTAACAAAAGGATAGCATATACTCACTGATCTGGTGAAGGTTTTTTTTTAAGGAGACATTTATGTAACATTTATGGAAGGAGTCTCCGGTGTGAGAGTCGCTTTGTAGCAGTCATAGTGCTTTGTAAATTTGCCCAGCATGGGAATGTCTTCAGGACAGAGGAATTTATACAGAGACAAAATACAGGAGATGCTGGTGAGGGAACGACTCTTTATAACATAAGCCATAACAGGAACTGGCTTGTCTTGTCGACATTCAAATACATTACATGGGTAATATGGCATTCATTAATGTAAAAAATCATTGTGCTGTGCTGTTATAAGATGATAATCCACTTCAGGGTGATAACGGCCCTCTGCTTTGCATCAGGCCTCCACATCAACTGGTTAAAAAACCAACATAAATGGATAAAATGTATGAGGTGTCAGGCTAATACATTTGGGGTTGCCAAATAGCTGTGGTATAAGATGAATAAAACACTACAGTAAACTGTGCGGAGTAAAATTCTTGGTTGTTTTGTATGTTGCCAGCAATAGTACCCTTTACATCTTATTGCATACAAACAAGAGAATTAAAAAAAATACTCTTGTCCTTCTGGTTAGTTAAGAGTTAAAAGCAAATTGTGTGCGCATGCGAGGAGCCACATTTTGACTCTCTGTTTTACGGCACAGTTATTTTTAATACTGACACTCTACTCTTGGAGCCAATCAGAGGCCGGTGTATCTAAAGAAACAACAGCTAGAGTTACAGGAGTCTCATATAGACCGTCTGCAGACTTCATACAACAGGTCTCTCTATTTCTCTTTCTCTCTCTGTTCATCTGTTCTGACCTTCAAAACGCTTCATCAGGTAGTATCTGCTTATTAAATAATTTCACATCTGATGGTTCACTTTATACTATATAATATCGCAGTGCTGCTGAATTCTCAAATATGATTGGTCAGAAGGTGTTGATGCGTTTTCTATAACAGCAGCTCTGACAGCAGTGCCAGCTAGCAGTAACAGTTCGTTCACAGGGACTCGTATTGGGATGCCCCATTGTCTTTGATTCCTTACTTAAAATATGTACAACTGCACAGAGAAAATGACAAGGTTATGACGATGTTATTTTCGGATATAGGAGCGCCTTACATTCTAGGTGTTTCTTTGTCTGTGTGTCTTTCTGAGATGCTGGATGTGTTGATAGTTGGAGCAGGCCCCCATGCTCTCATTCTGGCTACCCTGCTCCTGAACCCCCAGCAGCATGTCAACTCCTCCAATGCGGAAATCCTCCAGGGGGTACAGCTCAGCAAGACAAATTCCAAGACTGGACGGACCAAGAGCAAGAGGAGATCTGTTGGTACTTATTGCTTATACCATTAGCTTGGCCTGATCCTAAACACTTTTAGGATGTCAGTATGTCAGTTTTCACAAAACATTGCTGTTCCACAGATACACCGTCAGAACTACACGAAGACCCAAGATGTCCAACATGTCCTCCTTTGAACTTCAAGGTAGTGGATTCTTATGGAGAATGGACTTCCCTGTGGGAGAGCCAGTTCACTGCCCTCAATATCCCTCACCTTCGCTCACACATGCTGGTGCACACTAACCCTCTCAATAAGGTAACAGCAAACTGAATCATCTGACTTGTTAAATGCAATTGAAGCGAAGTTACAAATGTCATTCACAAACAGCTCTATAAAAATGTCTCAAAATCAAAATCGTAACAGTATTATTCTTGTGTGCAACCCCAGAAAGCCTTGCAAGAGTTTGTGCTGGCGGAGGATCGTGTAGCTGAGCTTCACTCTCTCCCTGAGAGGGTCTACATTCAGGATAAGAATGCCTTCTTTAACGACGGACGCCTTGGCAAGCAAAACAGGAAGCTTCTCAGTGCTGCTCGAGGCCTGCAGAAAAACTTATATTTTAGCCTGCCAGGAACTCAGCTCAGTGTGGACTTCTTCAAGGAGCAGGTCTGGGGTCAGTTTGGCATGGATCAAAACCATGGATGTACTTATGAATACTGAACAGATGTGTGTGGCATGGGAAGAGGAAATGAGCATACTCACATATGATGTAACATAAATGTATGATACGTGTGATGTACGGTGGGACACCAACTTGCTGAATGACTAATGACTAAAAAAAAAGTGCACATAAAGCATGGAATTAAACCATAATGATTATATGTTTAATCAAACATTGCTGGGAAATACCATTGCATCTGGAAGTGAAGAAAGTTCCTATGGCATCGTCCCTTGACACTTTTAAATAGATGTCATTTACACATGTACGCTTGTATTAGGACACTGCTACAAATTCTGTGCATGGTAGCATCTAGCACCTCTTTCAGTTTATTCAGTAAAACATTGTACAGCACTGCTTCAAACAGGTGCGCAGTTACAACCTGGACCATGTCCTCATCAAAGGCACTGTGGACAGAATTACTCCATTTCTATCTGAAAAACAAAAGAAAGTTGCATTCTTTCGAGTGATTCTAGACACAGGGGACATTCTTGAGGCCAAAAGGGTGGTGCTAGCCACAGGACCCACCAGAGAACAGATGGCAAATATCCCTCCATGGGTAAGAGCAATCACAGAGAGTTACCCTGAAGAGAGGCTGCAGCACACAGTAGAACTGATGCACCTCCTCTCGCAACATAAAGCTAAAGGCAATCACTTCACAGGTAAGCCTGGTTTCAGTATTCCCTTTTCCCATTGACTTGGCCTCATAATTTCCTTTGGGGTTGTTTTAAGAGCCATTCCATTCACTCTAAGAATAACTGATTTGGCAAAATAACTGATCAAGGATTCAATGCTACTATCCCAGGCCCACCTACTGTATGCCATAGGAACCAGAGACTAATGGTGATTGGTGGAGGCCTGACCAGCGCCCACATCATCTCCATGGCTCTCCAACAAGGTGCAAGTCAAGTGACCTGGGTCTTGCGCAAACACGTACAGGTAACCTGACCTGAGCTTTCCAGGAAGATGTTTAATATGAAAGGGCAGACCAATTTCCCTGACATATCCTATTTACCAACCATATACCTCAGAACTATTGGCATAGAGCAACATGCAAATATCCACCACTCTCAACACTACCATCTACTGACGGAGCTGGAGAAGAGCAGTGAATGTGGAGAATTGGGACTTTACCACAGTGATGTTCCTTTTGTTCTGTCTTCCACCCCTTCATGGTCTAAAAGGGTTGGGTTGTAAGGAAAGTACGGACATTAATCTGTCTATTAGTAATAAAGGACTGCCATACACACTGGTATAATTTAGATGGTAGATCCTAGCCGGCATGTAAATAATTTCTGTTTTGTCAAGTTTCAGTTTCAAATGCAGGGGCTTTACCCACATCTGAAAGGCAGTAAGATGGCCTCTATGTGCATATACAGTATGCACACAAAAATTCACACAAAGACTGTATTCAGAATTGAGTTACGCATACGTAGTGACACTGGGCAGTATTCAGTCCTCAGAAAAAATGTAAAATACTACTTTATTTCTCATTTTATGCTGCAAAGTTTTTTTTTTTGGGGGGCGGGGCGGGGGGGGGGGGGGGGGGGGGGGCTTAAGGGGAATGCTTTCCCTGAAAGACAGTGAGCTAGACCCTACTGGACAAAAATCAAGCAACCTCAGAGGCATGTAGTACACACAGGTAATTTGGATCTATGATAAGTAAATAAGACTTGAAAAATACCAGGCGATTTTTTCCCCCAATCTTCAGCTGTCCAGTTTCAATGAGCCTTTGCCCAATGTAGCCTCAGATTCTTGTTCTTGCCTGAGAGGAGTAGAAACTGATGTGGTCTTCTGCTGTTGTAGCCCATCTGCGTCTGTGACAGATGCTGTGCCTTCTGAGATGCTTTTCTGCTCACCGTGGTTGTGAAGAGTTACTATAGTTCAAACCAGTCTCTAACCATTCTCCTCTGACCTTGCTCATCAACAAGACACTGCAGAAATGCTGCTCGCTGGATTTTTTTTTGTTTTTTCGCCCAATACATTATCTGTCTGTGCAGCTCAAGCAGTTTGATGTTGGGGATGTGGAGAGTCTGATCGGCCGCTACTCGCACATTGAGCACGGCATCAAGCTGGATGGTCTGGCCTACCTGCGGCAGTTCTATGGAGAGAGGAGTCTACACAGGAGGCTAGCCATGATCAAACAGGCGCGTAAAGGAGGAGCCGTGACTCCAGAGGCTTATGCACAGCTGCAGCCTTTCATTCAGTCAGGGCAGCTGCTTGTCAAGGCATACTGCCAGGTATCCTCATTTACTCAGCCTTTTATAATGCTTATTGAGTCATTTACTTGTTTGAACAGCCATTAAATGTCTGGGAAATTTGGTATTAAATGACAAAACTTTTCACGTTATGGCACTAATACTGCTGATCTTTGTTAGTATATTTTAGTTTTTAGTATATTTTTGTGTATACTACTGTTAAAAGCCCCTTATGTCTTTGTGTAGGTGACTGAGGCAATGTGGTGCTATGAAGCTCAGAGGTGGAAGGTCTCTCTATGTGATGGTGAAAAATGGACTGGTGACAGGATCTGGCTTGCCACTGGCTGCAAGCTGGATGTTAATCAAGACCCCTTACTCTCAGACATCAAGAAGCAATTCCCAATTCAGGTCAACCATACCTTAGCCTAGGCTAGCAAAAGTAAAACCTTTTGTCAGTCTCTGTAACTGCTGACAAAAGACCCAAACTTTGCTCATCTTTCACGGAATGGTCAGGAGCGCAGGCCACTCAAGAACGTCTTGTTTAAAGCATTAGTTTAGCCGTGTATTCAGTTAGGCTTCGGAACTCTGAAGTTGGCTTTGTTACATTTGCACTAGAGCTACGAGGGTATTCTAGCTAACAGGTGTTAAAAGCCTATAGCTGCTAGCTTTGTGGTTTGTAGCATTGTGTTTTTTTTTTGTTTTTTTTTTTTTTGCAAAAAAACCACTTAATATGGACATGCCACTGTAATATGGACATATTCTGCTAGCTTATAAAACTTTTACAGTTAGTACCAACAGTCTTCCACTATACGATGGCCTTAATCATGCTTTCAGTGTCTTTTTATCACAGTTGTTTTCAAATAGGTTCAAATGACCAAGCAAAATTTCTTTCTATTCCTCTGCAATCATCAATCATCTGTTTTTTTTTTATGCCTACATTGTTGGTTGAAATGCACCCTCATGCCATGACAGAGCCACTTCTGTAATTCACATCCACCTGCAGATGGAAATTTATGTGCTTTGCATCAGCTTTTCTGATATACTAGCACCTTTGTGAGCAAAACAAATTTGATTTCAATTCTCCCTCTGTGTGTTGTGGTCTTTAAATGTACCACAGTTTGTGATATTCTGCTTTACTTTTCTATAAAAAATGTTTTATTAGATGCAACATGTCCTACAAGATGACTTATTTAAAAGACTTCTCACAGTTGAAGCATTGACTTGGCAGATGAGCAAGCATTTGACTGGATTTCCTTCGGTTTTATGGTCTTCCGGTTGCATTTTCTGACCACGTTCTTAGTCTTTCTTTGTGATAACCTGATCTTCACCTCTTGACAGGGTATTACTCGCTGAGTGTTGAACTCCTTGTTGATACAAGACTATGTTGACTGGTCTATCAATCTGTTAGTGTCAGTTTGTTAGCTTAACCATTTTCAAACCTTTCCTTGAAGCATCTCAGTACTTATAGTTACCATTTAATACACTGATGAATTGGCTAAACTCTTAGCAGACGTGTTGGTGCTGGACTTTAACAACTACTTTGAATGGCTGGAGAACTTTGAGAAGAAGTTTAGAGGTTTTCTTCTAACTTGAAAAAGTTTTTTAATAACATTGTGGAGAATCTAGAGAAATCTTGCTACATCAGGATTTCTGTAAAACTGCTTTTTTGCTATACAAATAAAATTGAACAGAATTGCTTTAACCATAACTGCCCTCTATAACTGAACTCTTTTGCGTAGTAATATATACTGACTATGTCCTACTGAAGGAAATGATCCCTGTTGTCTTGCAGGTACTTGAAGGATGGCCGTGTATATCAGAGACACTCCAGTGGGCTCCTGGATGTCCTGTTTACCTGATGGGACAGTATGCAGCACTTCAGGTAATGGATTCTGCAGCTGTACTGTGTATAGCGTGGCAACATTCTCCTCTTTGAAAACTTGTCTGCAGATCCTGCAGAAAATATGCATGTTTTAATGTTTCTTTTTGTGTGTGTGTGTGTGTGTGCACATGCTTTTATTATATGGCCAGGTTGGTCCCCATGCTGTGAACCTTGCAGGAGGCCAGGCAGCAGCTTTTCGCATTGCCAGGGATATCATAGATGAACACGGCAGTGAAGAACAGAACACAGACACCAACAAAGTGGAAAAGGCAGGAACTGAGGAGTACATTTCCCATATGCATGGCCTCATGTGGCTATGACGCTAATAGAGACATCTATTCTATCACTTCTTCTTCTATCACTTTGCCCCAGAACACATGCTGACATTTCACTTTGGGAGGGGAAGCACTGCAAGTGATTGTAATAGCCAGAATGAAGCGATCATGACCATGCTTGCCACTGTGAAATATGGACGTTTCTATGCATTTGACACAGGTGCCAAGTCCTTGTCTGATAGTGGCATCCTGCCTTGACTTGCCTTCCAGACAGATGTAGTGTACTAGTTTAAGCTAAACTTTTAAGAATAGAAAAGCTGGTATGCAGACACAGGCCAAGAGCTTTATGTAGTGATGGCAAAATGAAGCTTTCCTTCCAAATGTATAAAAAATAAAAAAAAAAGAAGTTCATTACTCAAAGCCTCTCAACACAGTGTGCATTAGTGGCATCTGGTTGTCAAAACGATGAAGTGCAGCTCCTAGTGGATGCTGCAGCGGGATTTTGGGTTCCAGCTAACAAGTCCAAGAGCACCGAATGATTGTGACATTAAGTACTGCTGTGTATTACTTAATAAAGAAATCATACATATACATATAGATTTGTTTTATGGTATACGCAAATCTAAGCCCTTTCACATTATTAATACAGCCTTATTTGTTGATATGAGTTTTCCCAGCTTCAGAACACTATGTTTTATTGTTGGTTCCATAACTACAGAGTATCACTAACTAACTCAAACCACTATTTCCTTGAAAAAGCTTCAAAAGCACGTGTCAGGGTTTGAGCTTCTTTTTTGACTCAAATTCCAAAGCAGTCACATGGTTGTGTGCTGAACTGAAGCTTTGTGCAGAAATGAATCAAGCACTGATACAGTACTTTCGAAGCATTTTTATACACATCTCTGAGCTTCAGGATCAACGGTGACATCACTAGCTTTAGGTCAATTGTACATGCTTTGAATACTGCAAGAAAAGTTTGGCCTTAGAGAGCATATACCCATCTACATACCCTTCTATAAGCATGCTATTTTGCAGGTTACTTTCACAGCATACATTGTCTTGGTCTTGATTTCGTCTAATCCGTGTATCTGTAACAGATTTTGGTGAATCTCAATCTGCTTTATCAGGCTTATTACTTGCAAATCCTGCTTTCTGCAACAGACTACTGCACAACCCGGAATGTGAGCTGTCCCTTTAAGGAATCCCCGCCCACGTGACTCGCTCGGCAGACTGTCCGGTGCGCGCATGCGCAATAAGCATTGCAGTGGACGCCCCTAAAGAATGTAAACAACATTCGAGCAGTTGTTCGATACAGGACTAAAAGTCACTTCCACACATTGTTTTCGACTCAAAACTAAAACACGGACAGAAAAAAAAAAGAGATATTTCCGCTATTTTAGTTAGGACCGTCATTTGAAGAGTTATATAGCGCCAACACTGGTTATCATCTTCGCTCCTTCAGCTATATAGCCTTAAAATGCCTTAATACTTTGTCTCATTGTAAGCAGATTTGTAATGTTTCATTTGTACAGGTTACGAAAGAAAACATCATTTCTTCCTGTTTTAATGTGGAGCGAAAGTTTTTCCCAGACACACTTCCTTTCCGCTGTCTGCGCGCGACCATGAGCCGAATCAGTATCACCGTGCGGAATCGACTCGGAGTCGAGTCTCGTTTTATAATGCCTGGAATCGAAGAACCGAGTACCAGAGCTTTATTAACAGGTCCCACCGGTGGAGCACCAAAACATTACTGCTGTTACAGCTGATTAGCATACCATAGCACAGAAGTTGGAGTCGATTTTTTTTTTTTAAGAAAGCTGATTAAACATGATGAAGGTGAGAAAAGTGAGTAAAATGGTTTTAAGCATGGAGCAGTCGGAGGGAGTCGGAGCAAGGGTCCGTAGGAGCATCGGGCGAAAGGAAGTAGGTTTCTTTCGCCTTCATCTAAGTGGCAGTTAAAGCCTTGATGACAGATTCATTGTGTAAGACTGCAGTGATTTGTGTGGACTCTTCTCAGCTGAGAAACCTGGACCCGTTTCTGATGCTGGATGAGTTCTGTGTGAGGAAGCCTGCAGGTTTTCCTGATCATCCTCACCGTGGCTTTGAGACGGTAACACTCATCTTCTGTTCATTACTGACTGATAAACTACTTCTGATTTCATAGCATTACATCTGTTTAAAAAAAAAAAAAAGGTTTTATTTTAATCATCTGCATTATAAGCATTATGGAAATGCCTGGGATCCTCCAGGTGCAGGTGCAGGTGTTTACCTGTGCACAGGAAGGTGGAGGTCAGTCAAAAGGTCACATGATCAAAATAATAATAAAAAAAAAAACCCATCATTCTATAACACGCAAGTACATGACTTAGGATGTTTCACACATTCAAGAGAAATCTAGCCAAAATCTGTAAGTCTGATAAACATTAGACAGTGCAACGCAATACATTTCAGTATACATGTATATGTTGTCACGTTATTACAAGAATCATTCATTGATCTCATTCAAAAGCCCTGGACAAATGCCAAAATATTAGTTTCAAAATGAATCACTGCTTCTTGGTTCACAAATAATTTTAGCACTGTCATTATAGTTTGCCCAAAACAGAATAGCCAAGAGGTCAAGAGTTTAATTCATGAATGTCTCCAGCTTTCTCACTGTGACTCAGCACTGACGCAGAGTGTGTGTGTCCTTGTCTTGCCACCAGAGAGGGCTCTTGTACAACCGTTTTATTGAAAGAAGTGTTTTCACGCTTGGTCCGTTTCAGGGATCTGAGCACGGTTCTTTCTGGCCCATGTGTGAATGCTTGAAACAACAAACACAGAGCCCTTTAAAGCGAACCGAACCGAGACCATCGTGGGAGGTGGTCTGAGTACAGTTCGCGTTCAGCTTATGGTATGGTTCACTAAAAGGTGCATTGTGCACACACAACTCAACACAAAACAACACAAATCGCTCCGGGCTCACTTGATTTTTCCATCCGCAAATTCTCATGCAGGCCTCTGTACAAATTGCGCTATTCAGCATGGCTGCTTCTGGTGGAACAGGCATGTTATGGACAGATGAGGAATTTGGAAGGAGGACTGTATTGAGAAACAGTTACAGTTGAGGTCAAAAGTTTCCATCCCCCTTTCAGAATCTGCAAAATGTTAATTATTTTAGCAAAATAAGAGGGATCATACAAAATGCATGGTATTGTTTATTTAGTGCTGACCTGAATAAGAGATTTCACATAAAAGATGTTCACATATAGTCCACAAGAGGAAATAATAGTTGAATTTATAAAAATGACCCCGTTCAAAAGTTTACATCCACTTGATTCTTAATACTGTGGTGTTACCTGAAATGATCCACGGCTGTGTTTTGTTTTGTTTAGTGATAGTTGTTCATGAGTCCCTCGTTTGTCCTGAACAGTTAAACCGCCTGCTGTTCTTCAGAAAAAAATCCTTCAGGTCCCACAGATTCTTTGGTTTTCCAGCATTTTTGTGTATTTGAACCCTTTCCAACAATGACTGTATGATTTTGAGATCCATCTTTTCACACTGAGGACAACTGAGGGACTCGTATGCAACTATTACAGAAGGTTCAAACGCTCACTGATGCTCAAGAAGGAAAAACCATGCATTTTGGGGGGGGGGGGGGGGGGGGGGGGG
>CM040999.1:14371017-14484900 GCA_022985145.1 Pangasius djambal | reverse complement strand
CAGTTAATCGCGTATTCAAAAAGCTCTTGCGGCATTGTTTACTGCGGAGTGAACTAATCTTATCTGGGATCCCTACTGAGTCACAGCTCTGTTTGGGAGTTGACCTCCATCTGCTTCTCATCCATCACTGTAAATTCAAAATCAAAGCCAAACTTTATCATCATGCATATTTACTTCAGTTTTATTTATATAGTGCTTTTAACAATGGACATAGCCTGCTTTACAGGTATAGGATATAGGTTTAATCCTAACGAGCAAGGTGTGTTGTTGGAATGTGAGTGCGTGCGTGGCGTCGGTGTATGGCCACGTGTAAACAAAGGGCGTGCTCACGCTTGGCTTGAGAAAAGAGGGAGCGTGATGCCTGCATGTCCATGCACAAAAGTGGATTGAATCAAATACTGGGAAATTTGAAAAGGAGGGTGGCTGTTGGGAACAGACCTTTAAATAACCTTTAAATAAAAATGTAATGTTAATTTCTAAGAAGCTCTAGCTCCAGTTTAGCTCCAAGCTAGCTAATTGATCCCAGTTTTCGAGGTGGAATAGAAGTGATGTGATGTTACTCTGTTATCCACCAAATCACTACAGAATCTCTACAGTTCAGTGACCAACGTTATAAGTTCTGCATGTGGAAAGCTAAAGCTTAATGCACAGATCAAACACAAAACTGGAGCATTCAAAGGAACTTGTGGAGATATGAGGAGAGAAAGAGAAACAAAGAAGATCAAACCGGGACTTTGTAAACACCTAATGGTATATATATATATATATATATATATATATATATATATATATATATATATATATATATATATATATATATATATATATAATGTATGTATGGTGAAAGAAAGGAACAGCTCATGATCCAAAGTATACCACACCATGTGTCAAACATGGTGGAGGCAGTGTTATGGCATGGGCATGTATGGCTGCCAATGGAATGAGCTCACTGGTGTTTATAGATGATGTGACTGCTGACAGAAGTAGCGAGATGAATTCTGAGGTGTATAGGGCTTTACTCTCTGCTCACATTCAGCCAAATGCTACAAAACTGATAGGACGCCGCTTCACAGTGCAGGTGGATAATGACCCTAAACATACTGCGAAAACAGCTCAAGACTTTTTGAAGGCAAAGAAATGGAATATTCTTCATTGGCCAAGTCAGTCGCCTGATCTCAACCCAATAGAGCTGCTTTTCACTTACTGAAGACAAGAATGGAAGTACTTTGCTTAAAATGGCTGTAATTCCTAAATGGTAAATGCCATATTTTTGTGGAACCTCTTAAAATAAAGCTGGAAGTCTACACTTCGATCACATCTTGGTTGTTTTTGTTTCAAATCGATTGTGGTCTTGTATAAAGGCATAATCACAAAAACTGTCATTGTCCAAATACTTCCAGACCTGACTGTATATATATAAACATATATCATCCCCTCGGCAGGATTCTTGTGAATCCATTCGTTCATCTGGGGAAAATAAAACCTGAGATCTCGATTTGAAGTGCACAGAAGGGTCCGGCTGCTTCATGCGGTACTCGCACCAGGTTTTGTCACCAGTCGGGTTCGACTTGCAAGTGAAAATAAAAGGAAAGATGAGCAAGAAACTGTCCCTTGGTCGCTTTTATCCCAAGGGGTCTCAGGTGCAGTCATCTCTCTTCTTCCCATAAGGTGCAAGAGGTGTAGCGCCTACTAGTGGATAGTGGCAGCTTGGGTAAGGGTGCTTGGACCCCCAAGATTACCGCTTAATATATTTTTAACATTTTGTACATTCCCAAATCTGTGATTTTAAATCAGTATTTAGGATAATGTTTGTTCCAAATTTGTTCCAAGGTACTCTGGAGTATTGTGTAATGCTTGGAAAAACCTTTCTTTAAGAGTTCTTCATATAGTTGAGAGTTCTTAGCTTTGTAAAGGGGAGTTATCCAGAGCCCTCTCTCATACAGCTGTAGGGTTCTACATAAAACCTTTCAGGGTTCCCCTATGAGGACAAGCTTAAGGGTTTGAGACTCAACAAGCCAGTGCTTTGGCAACATTCCCATGATGCCTCAGTGCAACAGGTGTGTTTTCTCATGGACAGACACGTGACGACTAACTCACAGCTGTGTTCAGAGATCACAGGCTGCTCCTTTATGTCAGCAGGCATCCAGGGGAAAAGACGTTGACCTTGTTGTCCCTGCCTCCCACAAGCTTCACTGATTCTTCCTGCAGTACAGGCTGTTTTATATTTGTTATTTAGTTACTTAACAAGATTTAACAGTTTCTTGGTATCCTTTCTTTTATGTTAAGCTTTTTCTTTTTGTTCCTTTGGTCTGTTACACTGTAACAAAAAGACTTGGCTCATTCCCCGGGGAGCAAGAAATTAAATGATTTATTTTTCCAAGTTGTAGTATTTATTGCACAAGTCATTTTCTTTACAAGCTGTATTTTGCTCAGCAATAGAAAATGCGTTCTCTTCATATGAGGAATTGAGATTCTGGGTTAGTTTACGGAACACCATGATTATATGTTATACCGTATATCTGTGCCGTCATAAAAAAAACCTGCATTTGTTTTCTCCACAGGTAACGTACCTTCTAACTGGGGCATCGGCTCACGAGGATTTTTGTGGACATTATGGAAAACTGGAGGCTGGGGATTTGCAGGTAGACCACACAGTGGGGCCTGAATAAAATCTACACAAATTCATCAATGGGTTTTTGGCTCCGATATTATTATATTAATAAGAGTCTCATTTCTACAATATATTGTGAAGCCTCTGACATGCACACAGACGCAGGGCTGCAAAAACTAATAAGAGATCAGACCTATGGGGCATTTCCTATAATTCCAGTGTTGTAAAGCTGTCTTTCTGTTTCAGGGGTCAGTGAGGAAGTAAGGTTGTCATGTATCTGTAGCCCACAGAGCGTTTTTCATCGTCTGCCCCATTTCTACTATACTCATTCAGCAGCTTAGCTTAGCCCTCAGCCAACCGCACGACCAGAGAGTTATGAAAGCTGCTGACAGTGTTTCACTCCATAACTCAAACCACACAGTAATGCTTTAGGTCTGAGAGCATGGATGGAAATTTCCATAGTGAAACAGAGATTAAGAGAGGTAGACCCCAAAGGGCGCATTAAGCGCTGCTTGTAAAAATGTAGTGGTTATGTAGCAAGTTAGAGAGCTGCACTTCGTTTAGCATAAAGATTACATTCGCCGCCATTAACTGCTTTGTAGGGGGAAAAAAAAAGGCCAGAGCAGCTTTTTTTATGGGAGATAACTTTAAAAGTAATAGCACTTCGCTGTGTTATAATTGGCTGAGTTGTGCGTCAGGTTATAGGCTTATTATGTGCCACTGAATTAACTTAATCAGCCATTGTTTGTTTGTTTTTTTTTTTTTTGTACAAAAAGTACTTTTTCAAGGAAGATTACAAGGAAGATTTTTTTTCTTGCTTGCCCAGACAGTTGAATTGGGTGTGGTCATCAGACAAATATCACCCACTATGAAGCTTGACTCTAGGATTAGAGAGAATAGAATTGGCCACGGCCTGTTTTTTTGGGACCTGGTCATATTAAATTAAACAAATTTGATCTTAAACCAATTCAGGAATGAGCCAGAAAGAGAAAAGAAAGTTGGTTGAAATGTGTGTGTGTGTGTGTGTGTGTGTGTGGTGGCAGTGGATGACTGCAGGACGTGGTGTGGTTCATGCAGAGATGCCTCTATCAGAAGAGCCTATGCAGGGCCTTCAGCTTTGGGTGAACCTTCGAAAAGCAGATAAAATGGTGGAACCTCAGTACCAGGAACTGAAGAGCAGACAGGTCCCCAAGCCTAGCAAAGACGGCGTGACTGTGGCCGTCATTTCGGGAGAAGCCCTTGGGGTGAAGGTGAGGATCAAAAATCCTAACTTGGGTCCGGAAACATCACCCCTAAAGTCTCGTTTTCACTCGGAACCCTCGAGTTTATCTAGAAATTGCAGGCGTAAGACGTCATCAGCCAGCCCCCCGCCCCCATTTATCAGACAAAAGCAGGAAATTGGGAACAGACTTTTAGGGGGTGGAAGTAGGGTTTTAATGTTGTAAATGTGAATTGTGGCTGAGTCTGGGTCCCCCAGGGCAGAAACGAGTGGAAATGACCCAGGACTCGAGCTAAATTAGGTCAGTCAAGCAGCCAAGTGTTGCCTGAAACCAGACGCTCACTGTTAGTCTTATACTCTGTTATCACATCTGTTAAGAAATAGCACAATCTTTAAGGTTTTTAGTCTGGGAGATGATGAAAAGTATTTCTAGACCATTGTAAGTAAGGTATTAGTATTATTATTATTATTACTAGAACATCATGGTGACACAGACAATAAAAAAAACAGTAAAAATTTATCTAACAATGTATGTGACAAAACTATTATTTAATAAAATATGAATAAAAATGAAATAACTAGGAAACTAGAACAAAATAAAAACCCAGTTAGGAACATATTAAAGTATATTTGGTCTGGACTGGAATATATGTCCATAAATCATTTTGAAGGTCCAGAAAAAAGTTAAAAAAAAAACCCCATAAAAACATAAGCTACTACCAGAATAGAAATGTGAAGAACTTTTTCTGTCCGTTTTTAATTTCAAATAATGGGCTACTTTCTTTGATGCTGTTTCAGTAGAATCATCTCCTAAAAGTTCTCATTTGTCTTGTTTTCACTGGAGAAGGCAGTTAGCAGTTTGCATGCAACTACTTCTTAAAAATGACTTGGAAAAAAGTCAAATATTCAGTCTTGCGGTTAGGGTGATAAAACAGGGTGTTAAGCACATTTAGGCGACTGATCCTGGAAATGGGTTATTTAGCATTATAATATATTTGCAACAATTTATTAATGTCTTATTGTATTCTTTTCTTAGTCAAAAATCTACACCAGAACTCCAACGGTTTATCTTGACTTCCAACTCAGCGAGGGGGCAAAACACGTGCAGCCAATACCCTTGGGTAAGAATCAGTGTCTGTACTGATAGAATTCAGTGAACAAGTTAAAACAGCAACTGTGGTGTTTGGCCTAACATACCCATCAAGCACTGGCAATAAATACAGATCTCATGAAAGTGTTGCCAGCTGTTCTCTATTCACAGATGTCTATTCACGATGACTGTTGTAGAGTTTCGGCAGAGCAGTGGAATGAAAATTTAGACATGAGGAAGCTCTCAACATTTTTTTTTTCTCTCCTTAAACCCTTACTCACGCTTGTATAATGATTATCGTAACCGCAAAACACCCATGTCCAACATGCGCCATAGACGTCAACTTTCACTTTGAATAGACAACACAAACATCTATCCCATATCGTGAGCGCTGTCAAAACAGTGTTTCCTCAAAGACGTCAGTTTGGTTCATAGTGCAATTCATAGCTGTGACTCAGCTACGAGTCTTTCCAACGTTTGGGTATGCTTACGGATGATCATATACCTCTGGATGGCCTTTCTTACCAAAAACTACCGTTCTGCACGACAACATCTACATTTAGACAAAAACAGCTGTAGGGAAATGAGTGGTTGTCTTATGTCGTGGTTTTATTTTTTTCTCTGGAATTTCCAGAGTACTCACGCTATGAGTGTAAGCTCCATCCTGAAGGTCATTCTGAAGGGAACGTTCACAAAAGTCTGGGAAATGATTTATGCGCAGGTCCCTGATTGTAGAACTTGCAACGTCCAGGAAATGAAGACCGCTACAGAAAGAATCTTGTATATTAGAGATCAAAGCACTGCCAATAAATGTGACAGATGGTTTTGTTTAAATGAATACTTTTAATTTCATAAAATAAATTTACTTAAATTAAATGTTAGATTTTTGTCATTATATATATATATATATATATATAAATATATATATATATACACATTGATCAGCCATAACATTAAAACCACTGAGAGGTGAAGTGAATAACATTGATTATCTTGTTACAATGGCACCTATCAAGGGGTGGGATATATTATGCAGCCAGTGAACAGTCAGTTTTCAAGTTGATCTGTTGGATGTGGGGGAAACGTGGATATGAGCAACTTTGACAAGGGCCAAAGTGTGATGGTAGACGTCTGGGTCAGAGCACCTCCAAAACAACAGGTCTTGTGGGGTGTTCCCTGTATGCAGTGGTTAGGACCTACCAAAAGTGGTGAACCGGCGACGGGGTCATGGGCGCCCAAGGTTCGTTGATGTTCATGGGGAGCGAAGGCTAGTCTGTCTGGTCTGATCCCACAGAAGAGCTAGTGCAGTACAATCTGCTGAAAATGTTAATGCTGGCTATGATAGTGTGACGAGGAGGGGGGAGGGGCCAGGCTTTGAGGACGCACGCCTGGCACTGAGTTGTCTGATCAGTGATCAGAGAGAGTGATAAAGGAGCTCCTGGAGACACCCAGGAGAGGGAGAGAGGTGCACAGTGGCTTACTGGTTAGCCTGTTTGCCTTGCACCTCTAGGGTTGGGGGTTCCCGACTCTTCCTTGCCCATCTTTGAAGATTGTTACATTGGTGCCGAAAGGAGGGACGCACTGTCGGAAAACCCTCACCTCTGCGGGAGGATCGTGGTGCTGGAGCATTTGCCGGAGTACGGAGTCGTCGCTGGAGTCGGCCTGAAAAGGGGAGGAGTCGCTGCTGTCTGCCTGAAAAGGGGAGGAGCCGTAGCTGTCTGCCAGGAGGTCCAGTGCCAGCGTCATGGGGGATCGCTTCCCGGCTGGCCGAGGACCAGATGACAGCGTGTCTGGGGACTGGGGAACAAGTGTTATTCTTTTCTCTCTCCCTCTTGCTCTGTCTCTCCTGCTCGCTCCTTCTCTCTCCCACCTTCCTCCTCTCCTCTCTCCTTTCGCTCCCAGGATACGGGGCTGGACGGCCAAAGGATGTAACCTAGAGGGCAGCACCGCTCCTCCCGAGTTGGGAGGAAGGGGTGTACGTCAGGCCAGAGGCCTGAATCTGGCCGAGGAGGAGGGAGGGGCCAGGTTGTGAGGACCCACGCTTGGCACTGAGTTGTTTGATCTGTGGGAGAGAGTGATAAAGGAGCGGCTGGAGACGCCTTGGAGAGGGAGAGAGATGCACGCATGTTTTATGTTGGTGCTACGTTTGTTTCTGTTATGTTTGAGTTCTGTTTATTATTAAACATTACCTTTGAGTCTGCCTCCTCCTTGCCCGTCTATGAAGGTGTCAGAACACACAGTGCATTGCAGCTTGCTGTGTATGGGGCTGCGTAGCCGCAGACCGGTCAGAGTGCCCATGCTGACCCCTGAAAGCGCCTACAATGGGCACGTGAGCATCAGAGCTGGACCAGCAGTGGAAGAAGGCGGCCTGGTCTGAAGAACCATGTTTTCTTTCACATCATGTGGACGGCAGAGGCAGTATGATGTTCTGGGCAATGTTCTGCTGGGAAACCTTGGGTCCTGGCATTACTTTGACACGTCCCACTTACCTAAACATTGTTGCAGACCAAGTACACCCCTTCATGGCAACGGTATTCCCTAATGGCAGTGGCCTCTTTCAGCAGGATAATGCGCCCTGCCACACTGTTTTTTTCAGGAGGAACATGACAAATAGTTCAGGGTGAGTTCAGGCCTCCAAATTCCCCCAGACCTCAATCCAGTCGAGCATCTGTGGGATGTGCTGGACAATGTCCGATCCATGGAGGCCCCCCCTCGCAACTTACAGGACTTAAAGGATCTGCTGCAAATGTTTTGGAGCCAGATACCACAGCACACCCTCAGAGGTCTTGTGGTGTCCTTGCCTCAACGGGTCAGAGCTGTTTTGGTGGCACAAGGGGGACCTACACAATATTAGGCAGGTGGTTTTAATGTAATGGTTGATCGGTGTGTAGGGATGGAGAGAGAGACAGAGAGATAGATACATATATATATATATATACACACACACATATGTTGCTTATATATATGTTCACTTTTGCAATTTACTGCCCTTATTATCCAAACACCCTCAGGCTACAGGATAATTTCTCAGATTATAGATACAGAGCTGCCAAATATGTATAAACAGAAATATTTTACAGCTTCCAAAGATATGCTTTCATTATGTCATTTAGGGTCAGCCACATCAGTGTTAAACCCACACCTGCATGCTTAAGCCACGAAGAAGCATTTAAAAAAAGAAGACGAAAAAAAAAGCACCAGAGTACCCTGCAAGGATTCTATGTCCTTGTAATAGTTATGAGCCTGTTTGTGGCAAATGAATGGCTCATTCACATGCACACGTATCCTCAGAGATTGACCTCAGAAGACTTTCAGTTATTTATCAGAGTGTGCTGCAGGCATGTAAATGCACTATTCACACTCATGACCCCACAGAGAGATTTTTTTTTAATATTCATATAATCCAAAAATGTAGGAAATCTATTGAAAACGTATTCTGTTCTGCTGACTAGGTTGGACCGCTTTTATCTACACGCTCTCGGGAATTGTGCATACTGGTAAGTACAAACTTCCTTCGACATTTCCATTTGCGTCCAGACACAAGAAAGCTTTTGTGTAAAATCCATAATATACAGAGTCTATGTTTTGTTTTTTGTTTTTTTTTCCCCACAATTCCGGTATCAGAGTCTTCTTTTTCTTCCCTGCAATTTTGAGTATATCTTGATTTCCACTTTCTCTCCTGGTCTTGGACGCGACACGGACCCATGAGGTTGCCTTTGTGATCTCCCTCCAACGGCAACAGCGCACACCCCTGGCCTGAGGAACCGCTACTATTGCACTGTTTGAAGTGTTGATTTATTGAGCTAGTTTTGATGATTTCCAGGTTGTAGGCGGATTGTCTGCACAGTCATTAGTTGATGAATTTTCCAAGGCGAGTTTGTGGAGACTTATGCGAAAACAACGCCCCTCTTGAGCTCAGTCCAACATTCGCATTACGTCTACATAATTAATGTACGTTTATTAGTTTCTGTTTTCGGTTAAGTCTTAATATGACCCAGTTCTGTATCGAGTAATACTTTAACAACAGTGTAGTCTATTTTACTGTAATTGTCTCACTGTCAGGTTTTCGCAAAGAGCTGGTATCCAGGAACCGTTGTACTGTAAACCTCTGCTTGAACTTCCAAGGAAAGCGTTATTATTTTCATGAGTGAGATGAATCTGGCTTTGCATGTTTAGATGTTGTCTGAGCTCCGTTTTGACTACAGGGAGAACATGTTTATACTTCTTTTATCAGCTCCAATTTAAAAAAAAAAAAAGAAAAAAGAAGAAGTATTTCGGTCTTGCATAAGAAACGTTCTGCTTGGATGATTGACAAAAAACAGGAAGTCTTCCAGTTAAACGTTATCTGATAATTATTGATGTAGTGCTCTCGATTTCAAGTGTTTTAACTAATTATGAGCAAATCTCATAGGTTATCTTCAACTGACATAAAAGGATTGTACATTTGGTCCTTCGAGTATACTTTGTTGACTGTATAATTGACATAATTGTTAGCAGATGATCTGGAACAGGGAAAAATGAAAGCTGCCTTGACGTTGAAGTTGTTTCAAGAAACCACCGCATTGCCATTCAGTGCAAACAAGTCGAGCAGCTGTGTTCGATAAAGGCATCCACCACAATCGTTCGGCATCTAAAAAATGAGCAAAGACATGAATCAGAGGGAGGGCGGGCCACTCTAAAAAAAAATTTTTCCTGCCCAGATATTCTTCTAATCACCATCTTCCACCAAGTTTCGCGGAAGACTCATTTCCGAAAGAATTGTTGGTCATCAGTGCCAGGTGTCGACGACAAGTTATGTAAAAAAAAAAAAAAAATTTTTTTTAAAAAGCATCATTTGTTTAAATGCATGGTTTCAGCGTTATACTTCCAATTTTTAGGGCCAGAAGAAGATCAGAAGAAAGTCGAACCTCACCACACTGTGGTTTTTGAGGACGGTGACTGTATCAAAGTGGAAAATAAGGTACAAATGCAATAGTAATTTCTTTAGGTTTATCAACACTGTAGTTCACTTTTTTCCCAACAAGTGATGGAATTACATTTTGCAGTTGACCTGGTTTTTGTTGTTGCCAGGCAGTTGAGGAGGCACGCTTCGTGTTGATTGCTGGAGAGCCTATCAAGGAACCAGTGGTGCAGCATGGTACAGTCAAAGCAACAATAAACCATGAGTGTATAAACCATGGACTTGTCCTAGAATAGAATCACACAATCAACTGAATCAGTTAATTAGAGAAATACCATTTCCGTTGGCTTTGCCGTCCAGGATATTGGGTTTGAATTGAAACAATGATTAATTAGGCTGAAGTACACAGTGTACCTTTTAACGTGAGGGTATTTACGTCTATATTAAGTGACCCCATATATCCATTTTAATATTTTAGGAAAGCATGTCGCTAATTACAGTGTGGGTCACTGCATGGTTAGTTTACGTCCAGGAGAGCCCATGAAACGATCTTTACAGCATAGATAAACTGATAAGAAGCTAGAATCAGAATCAGTTTTATTTGCCAAGGAAGTATTTCTGAACACAAAAAGGAGCTTGACTCTGGTTTTCCAGTAGCTCTCTCAGTCACACAAATAACACATACACACACACAATTTGCACAACTAAGCAGGAAGGCCACAAAAATGTTTTCAGTTATCAACACCAGAATGGTGTCATAGATGACTAAAGTTCCAAGGCCCTTAATGCTGCTTTTCCTCAGTCATTTCAGATCCAGTGTGCTGGTGTTGAGCAAAAGTTGGCCCTGTTAATAGACAGATGTGTAATATCCTGTATCTGTGTCTCTCCACTATAGGCCCATTTGTCATGAACTCTGAGGAGGAGATTGAGCAGACCATTACGGACTACAGAACATGCACAAATGGATTTGAGAGAGCAAAACACTGGCAGTCAAAAATACGTGGACCATTGTAAATGTTTGTCTAAACAAATGTGTTGAATCTTTATATATGTTACTGGAAAAGCACTTTTATTAGCTTCAAATATAATATATAACCTGCATTTATTTCCTTTGGTGATTTGGTCTTTTTTTTTTTTTTTTTATACAGTCATGGCTGATCATTGTGTTTGTTGATTTGCACTGCTTTCATTTAATTGTAAGATCGTAGATGATTGCGTTCAGAGTGAAGTTTTGGAGCACGAACACAAGCAGCTCCACCTATAAACCATTAAAGAGCACTAGAACCACCTCCAGTTGTCGTCTCATGTTTCAAACCCATTTTCAAGACTGTCGTAGAATGACACTGCAAACAAACAAACATACATACATGCATATACACCACGTGAAGAAGCGAGTCAGCCTTGCCCTGCCTCTTATTGCGTAGCGTTGCTGTGTTTGGTTGGGATACAGACTCCAGCCTCTCTTCTCTCTTCCACCCCATCACCCCATCCCCTCCCTGTCTGTGCTCACCCTGCGTGGTGGTCTGGTTCACATTTAAAACCACATGTTGCTGTGTGTGTGTGCATGAGTAGCGAATGAGGAGCTTTGCGCAGTTGCAGCTTGAATGGGACGGGACGGGACGGGACGTATATTCCACCCTGCCTGTCTGCCACCAGCTCGCACGTGGCTGCAGACTGGAAGATCTGAGCTCCATACTGGATTGCTCTGTCTCCTGCACACGCACGCGCGCATGAACATTTGCTCGCTATGCGACGGTGATATCCGTAGACGGCCGGGGGTGCCATCTCCGAACACCCATGCCATATCCAGCCTGCATTTCTGCTGAATCATTGAAGCAAAAGAGGAAAGGAAGGGATTTCTCCTCTGACAGAGGAAGATTCAAAGCACTCCCAGATGTGTGTGGCTTGTTTTTTTTTTTTTTTTTTTTTAAACTTCAGCTTTATTAAGAAAGGAAACTCCATTTGGCTCTTTGAGGTGTCTGCCCTCTCAGTGACAACTCTTCTCTTCTGATCAGTGGAACCATCTGACTTGTCCGTGTGTATGTGTGAAACAGAGTAAGAGTGACCTTGAGTGTGTGTGTGTGTGTGTGTGTGTGTGTGTGTGGTCTTGGAAAACTTCTTAAGGAACATTCTGTGTTCCCTTGATGTGTAAGAGGACTGGCTCTTATTAGTAAACTGTCTGTAGATTGGACCCCGGAGAACAGGAGACGTACAACATGCGGACTCCGCTTTCCATTTGGCTTCACGTGCTGCTGCTTGCGTATGTCAGACTACTGCTGCTAGCGACAGATGTCCTGGCTTCGATCAGAGTGAGTAATGTTTAGAATTCTTACTCTTGCCTCCAGCCAACTATTACCATAGCACCTTAATTCATTCATGTGTACACTAATACATGGCTGAATTCATAGTTAGTGGGTCTTTTTATCTTGTTAGAAATACATTTCATTAGTAGTAATTGTCATAGCTTTATAATTAGTGTATTAGCGATTGTGTTGAGGTCACGTATATGTAAACATTACTAGTGCATGGTGGGGGGTGGAGGGGGGATAATACGCTACAAACAAATGTCATAACTTGCACACTAATAATATTACTTATTTATTTCATATTTGCATAGAACTTCTGGCTAGTTACTATATAATATAGAGACAACACTATTTCTGCTAATCCCTAAGCTGTACTGTACGTCTGTGGATAATAGAAAATGAAACGTGTCTAATGAGCTTACACGGTACCAAACAAGATCTTATAGGATTCTACTGAAAGCTCAGTGCTTCATCATTGAGTCTTTTAGAGTTTGCTTTTTATGCTTATTGCTAGTCTTGTCTGGAGAATAGTATTATTAAATCGATTAATTAGCTGTGCATTGGCTTGTAAAAGACAAATCACTGAAGACATCATTCATTTGCCATTAAACACTGATTTAATTACAAAGATCATTTGTTTCCCACCCACTAGTTTGTCTTTATAAGTGCAGGGGATTTGATGCATTTCAGACCCGAACTGTTTGTAGGGTTCTTTTTTTTTTTTTTTTTTTAAGAAAAGCCTAATCATAGTGAGCAGTGCATGTGGTCTACTTTTTCACATGTCAGAATAATTCACTGCTACTCAGATGGAGGATGGACAGAATTCATTCATTTCAGCCACATGTGGTCTGCAGGGGCTCCGAGTCTGCAGATGGAGAATGCTCAGAGCCGTATTTCCAATCCCTCATTTATGTAGGCTATAGATTCTAACATTCTTGCCTGCATGGTAAAGGATATAGACAGCCTAATTAAGTGTTTAATGCTAATAATGGCGTTGAGACGTAAAGTAATAAAGACGATATTTTAGTAATATTCCTATGACCCCGTCATAGAGCCGAAGTTCCAGTGGATTGGTTGTGGGAAGCTCTCTGACATAAGCAAATTTGGAACAATACGGCCGATTTACATCATCATCATCAAAAAAAAAAAAAAAGGTAAGGTTATGGTTAGGGGTGGTATTTCAGGCAACCATGACACCGGATAAAATCCAATCGCTTCTTCCAAATTCTTACAAATTCCTCACATTACTCATCCACACCTGCAGCAGATTTGAATTATCATGATCGAGATTTGACAGATGTTCCATCGAGCCAGTTTGCTCACCTTTCTAAATCTTTCACAATAATGGGGCAGCACACTCACTGCCCTATTTAGCTCCATAGAGGAGTTATTGCACCTAGTGGTCAAAAATGGGAAGTGCAACAAACACCAATAGAGGCCCAGTTTGGGGCAAGTATTACACTGCCTCATGCTCACTGTGTGAACATTTTTAGTGAAGGAGCAGTCGTGGTTTTTACACCAAATTGACCAAGTTTAAAAAATACTCTGCGGCCTTCGAGATCTTGTATTAGAGCAAATAATTGGAATTAAATCTAATAAATTGACAACAAAGACAGTGTATGTGCAGACAGTGTGTTTATGATGTACATTTCCATTGTATTGTAAGAATGGGGCTTATAGAGTGGATAATGTCTATACATGAGAAATACATGTGTAACACAGTGACCTTGTTCCACATGCAAAGGCAAAGAAAAAAAAAAGTGTCCTTTTCTGGTGGCTGATTTTTTGGGCTAGGTCTTTTTTTTGTGGATTTTGAGATGTAGTTGGGCTGGAAAGTTTGCTGTAACCTGCCAATCCTGGTTAGCTCTCCTGTGAGTGCCTTGATGGGAAGCACGCCTGCTGTATCAAACACAGTTGTACAAAGGTATGTCTAAAATGTCTCAAAATGAGCTGCTAGACCGTGTGCTGGATGAATGTATGTTGTCGACTCAGTCGTGTTACTCACGACTTAATTTTCTTTGAGGTTATGTCATGATTAATGTTGTCCTGCCTCATCAGAATCTATGGTCTGTATCTGTAGCTGCCACAAGGCCATTTCTGTGGAGTGTGCCGTCTTGAAGCCAGACTGGTCAGGATCCTGGAGGTAATTTTGGGTAAGATGGAGAGACATGCTGATGTCATAGATATCCAGAGTGGGTTTCTTCAGTATGGGAATATCTCTTGCTGTCTTGAATGCAGTGGGTATCTGACCAGATGTTATGGAGTCATTAATAATAGAGGAGGTCTTTTGAGATGGTCTGGAGCATTATGAAAGGGATGCTATCCAGTGGGCAGGTGGTAGGATTCCTGGACAGAATAATGTGCAGGATATCTCCTGTTGAATGAGAAGGGAAGCCTGAATGTGTAGTGTAGGAACTTCTTGTCAAAGAAGGTGGCGGTCTTTAACTGTCAGGGAGGTGGGTGAAGGAGGAGGCTGGTAGTTAAGAAGTGCTTAAGAGATGTTGTGGAGCTTGCAAGGATCATTTGCTGAGGCTTCCAGCTTTCCCTTGTGGAAGGAGGTCTTAGCAGCTGTCATAATGGATGAGAAGTTGGACAGGAGAGAGAGTGGTATGAGAGGAGATCAAGACCAACTTGTCATTTCCTCTTCTTTCTCTCAGCGGCTCTTCATTCTCTTTGCTGCACAACCCATTTGACGGCCAAGGAGCAGGGTGAGAAGACTTCCTTGGTTTGGAATATAGAAGGCAGAGGAGGTCCATGGTTGAGGAAAGTGAAGAGAAGTTGAAGAAAGTGAAGTTTTGGTGTTGGTCTCATTGTGTCAGTTTTGTGTAGGACTACACATGCCACAATATCATCACATACTGTCTTTAGGGTGCCTCATACAGGTTCACAGGATGTCTATGAGCATGAAATTTCTTCCTTCTTAGAGACAGAGCAAGCTCTGTCTACCTTTTGATGACCGCTCCATTGAGCCTGAACCTATGGGACTATAGACAGGGATGAGATGTATATTGTACTATATACTGTACAGTATAAAGTGAACTTATTATTAAATCCTTATAATGAGTTCCCTTGTACGGTATAAAGCCATTATTAGCCACTATTATTATTATTATTATTATTATTACTACTACAACACCATTATTAGCTGCTGCGCAAAGATCTTGCATTCACAGACGTCCGCCCTCTACATTTGAAAATCCTGAAGAATGGTTATAAGTCACTGCCTGTAGCCTTTCCACAAGTTTTTATTTGACTGTCAACCCTGTGATTCTGTGGAACTTACGTTCATGATGAAGAAACCACAGGGCTCATTTTCTATTTTATTTTAGAGTCTATGCAATAAACATAAGACTAATGAAAATTCATTTTGTTTAGTGATGACAAATCAGATTGTTCAGGAACATATTTAATTAATAAACGATTACTTATAGTGGATAATTGGGCCTCGATCAACGTAAAGCTGTAAAATGTACGTCAGTATGTATCGAATCCTCTATTAAAGGTAACGCCTCTTCTGACAGCTGTCAAGCGCAAGCTGAGCCAATTTCTGGTGCTTAAAACCTAGTTCAGTTTAGTGCAGGTAAACCTACTATCAAGCACATTAGTTTCACAGTGAAAGCTGCCATAGTAACTGACCTAGATAAACCCTTATCTTGTTTCCGGAATGAAAAACTCTGGATTTGTCCGAACTCTGTTTTAACAGGCCACTGGAATATCCCTCAGATTGCAGTGTATTCTGAACAAGTTCTGCCATCTGAAGTCCATAACGAGGTTAACTACTTCTCTTGGGCTTCTAGGGTCATCTAACATAGGGTCATACTACGGAAAAGGAGACAGTAGTAGGAGGCAAGGATTTCCACGAAGGATAATTATGTAGGTGTGTTAAAAACAGTAGTGGTAGCCAAGGAATTATGTATGCCTCATCCTAATGAATGCACTGAAAGCATATTTTTAATTGTTGATTGTCATAATACTAGATAGCTAAATAGCTGTTGACATCATTCTCTACACATAGATGTGAGGCCACTGGGATGCCACATTGGTCTTCCCTCTCCCACTGTAAAAAAAGAATGGTTCTCTATGGATATAATGTGAACATATTCCCCAAACAAGGCAGATACAATGCAAATTCGGGTGTGCCATGCCTTCCTACAACAACTTTCAGCTGCAAGTACCCATACGGTTTTATATGAGACACTTACGTCCAGGTCATTAATATGCAAACCGATGGGTTTAGTGCTTGCAAGCATGTTTACAAATGTACTGAACAAGTGTACTGTGTGTTAAACTAAGGTGTAAAGTTAGCTGCATAATCTGTAACGTATACAGTAGATAGAGGTCATGTTTCCACTGTGTCTGCGCTCTCTGTCAGTGGTGTGCATGTGTGTAATACATGTGCCTATGAGTACTAGCAGAAATGCCAAGTCTCCACCTAAATGTAATTATAGGGATAACTCCCTTTTCTTTTCTTTTTTCCTCTTCTTTTCTTCTGTTTGTTTTGTCTTTCTTTCTTTGTCTATTCCTTTCTTTTCCTCCCATCCCTTCAAAACTCAGCTGCTTCACCCATGACTTTCCCTTCTCAGAGATGCATGACAGGATTCTGTGCGTGCTCTCTTGTCCAAGTCAGATCCACCCAGCATGTAGTAAACACGCTGGACGCCAGGCCGTTATTGCTATTTGCTTTGAAGCCGTTTAATTTGCCGGATAGAGTGTTGACTGGTGATGGAGTGAGGGCTTGGCCTGCTTGTTTTGGTGAGGTTGTGGCAGTGGTGTCAGACTCAGTAGAGGTCTTGCTGGTATTTTGGACAGAGCAGATGGCACTCACAGAGGTTTGGCTTTGGCAGCCATCGTGCTGGGTTTTGTTTCTGGCATGCCCCCAGGGCACTCACATTTTAAGACTTAAGTGGAAGTAAAGTGTGGCTTTAGGCTGAGGTTTAGTCTTGTTTACTTTTTTAATTGTAACCTTGCTATCTACTCCTTTTTTAGTAAGAGTTTCTGGAACTTTTTGTCATGTTGTGAAGTGGCAATATGGCTCCTGTGTCTTTGACCCCATTTTCACCCTTATCCCCTAACTATACGCCGTGCTTCTTGGCGTTAAACATGAGTCTGGGATCAGCGTTAATCAATTTTTTTTCATGGGCTTTCATTTCAGCATCCCAGATGGCCACAGCACTGCTCCCACATGCTTTATTCAGTTTCAAAAGGCTTCAGCATGCCTGTTTTAGCTCCTTAAACCTTTACTAATAAAGTCATGAGTTGATCTGAAGCTGGGAGATCATGAATGTCCGATTGGGATGAACTCCAAAAGCTTAAAAATTGTGGCTGCTTGTTATTTCCTGGCTCTTGCGTGTCTCCATTTGTCAGCAGGTGATGTCTTCTGGGATTTTGCAAAAGCATAGGCAAACTCAATTCATACTGAATTCTTGGCTAATTTCCTAACTGCTGGTCAATGAGTTAGTCCATTAGTTTTTCTCGCACATCTAAACAGGTCCAAGGGGAAATGTGTTCCACACGCTGAGCTAATGGATTCATGTTCCAGCACGGATTGCGTGTCCCAGCTGTTTAGGGTGGGCTGTTCTCAAAGGATGATCTGCGATCTGTGTTTGTGTCTCGTTCCAGATGCTGGTTTGTATAGGAAAGAGAAGGAGACAACTGTTCTGAGCAAATCTCTCTCATGACTGATGACAAAGTAAATGCAGAAACATCTGCCGCTTATTCCTGGCGCGTTACAGATTAACTCGCTAAAACGTTTAAAGACTGACTGAAAATAACAGTGAATTATATGCCGCAGACTTTTAAAGGAGCAGGCAAGAAGTGCTAAGGCTGTAGATACCGAAGTATATAATAAGTATATGTGCTGTTTTAGATGTCTTAGGTCTTGTCTGCGAACCCAAACTAGGTAACATGTAGCTAGTGCATTCGTTAAGTGAGCTACGGTTGCTTTTTTTTTTTGATGGGTCCTTTGTGGTTGCATTCACCAAGTGTAGCTTGTCTAGCATCTGAACGCTGACTCACTCACTTATCGTGGTCAGGGTTGTGGTGGATGCCGAGCCACTCCCAGGAACACTGGGTGCGATATAAATGCAGTTGAACGAAAATAAATATTATTGTTGCACATCCAAATATTCAGTTTCAATTCAATTTTGTTTGTTTTGCGCTTTTAACAGTGGACATTGTCACAAAGCAGCTTTACAGAAATATATAAATTCTGGATATAAAGTTTACATTTATAAATTTATCCCTGATGAGCAAGCCAGAGGCGACAGGGACAAGGAAAAACTCCCTGAGATACAAACCTTAAGAGGAACCAGACTCAAAAAGGGAACCCGTCCTCATCTGGATTACACTGGATAGTGCGATTATAAAATCATTTCTCTTGTATAAGTGTATTTCTATATAGTCGGAAAGTGCAGTTGTATAAACAGAAACTCGTGAGCTTATGAGCAGCTTATGAGTATAAGCATCAGTCATTTCTGAATTCATTATGGTTTTAAATTGAAGTCTATTTTTGTTGAAGTTATCAACTGTTCAATGATGGAGACTTGAGGGTAAAAACTGTCCTAAGGCTATCCAAGGAAGAACAGCCACAGCCATCTTCAAGGTTCATGGACAAATAATGTATAAAAAGACTAACAGATGCAATTGTGACATATATACATATATACAGCTATATTAACTATATATTTTACCGTGACGTACTTGTATAGGTCACGATAAAGGCTATCTTTTTTTTAATTTATCTACCAATAAATAAACCTACAGTTTAGTGAAATTGTGCTTGCTCTCCTTTTTTGAACACATCGAACATGCCCTTTTTAATCTATTGAAGAAAATAAAAAAAATTCAAATGTCTGTGCATCCCAAAAAGAACTTTCACTCTTCTCAAAACGGCTGCAAAAATGGATAAAGCAACATCACTGGAGTTCTTTTTGAGGTCATCTCACTTGGGGTAGTCGTGGCCTGATGGTTAGAGAGTCGGACTTGTAACCCGTAGGTCGTGGGTTCTCTCTTCCACCCTCAATACCACGACCGAGGTGAGACCCTTGAGCAAGGCACCGAACCCCCGACTGCTCCCCGGGCGCCGCAGCAAAAAAGGCTGACCACTGCTCCGGGTGTGTGTTCATGGTGTGTGTGCGCACTTGGATGGGTTAAATGCAGAGCACAAATTCCGAGTATGGGTCACCACACTTGGCCACAAGTCACTTCACTTCTCTATTGTTGAGAAATTACATGTGCTTCTGCTGCCCTCTTGTGGTGAGAATGAGCATGTTCTTATCAAATTTGGTGATCGTTTTGAAAACAGGATAGACCTTTTTGTCTTTCTCTTAGCTTCCCAGTCCTGCTGCCACCTCATTCACCTTATTCATGTTAACGCTTTATTATAAATCATCTTTTTTTGCAGGACATGAACCAGGAGAAGTGGGAGAAGGACATCAGGTCAGCTGCTAGCCTGGACGAGCTGCTCATGCTGACTGACTTCCCAGACTGGAAGCTGTGGAGGTGCCGTCTAAAGCTGAAGCACGTCGACTCGGCCTCCTTCCCAGAATTCCGTTCGGCCTCAGTGGGATCGCACAGATTCACACGCTTTGCTGCCAACTCTTACAGTCTGGAGGTACTCAAAGGTAGCAGTACAGATATATAAACACACACACACACACGTGAGGCCACATACATAAACACAGATTAAAACAATGAAACATTTGTCTAAAATAAAACATTTAGATGATGTATGAGCTGGGAAGGGAGTCAGTAGACTCACTGAATGACCAAAAAATAAATAAAAATCTGCAATGGTGAATTGAATCAACAATGAAGTAGTCAATTCAGAATTTCTTTTCTTTTTTTTTTTTGATAATCTCAAAGATTAAATCCGTGATCATCCGTGCATACACTGTCTGCTCTTAAGAAACAGATGAAGCACCATACAAACCAAATAGTAGATAAGGCTGTTTAAACATACTGAGCGGCATGATAGGAAAGAAACGGCATTGTGAGGTCAACAACTTCAAAAACACCCCAAAGTGACGTTAAAAATAGAATCAGTCAACAATTTCTGAGCACTTTCTACAGCTGGACTTTCACAGGATGGCAAAAAGGAAAGCAATATTCATCAACAGTAAAGGAAAAGAAAAATCAGTCTGTTTTATTATAATTAAAATAATGTATTGTACCTGTACACTGGGTAAAATTCATGTGAACAACAGATTTTGAATTATTTGAGAAGGCTATATGCCACACTTTACAATTTAAACCACTGTATATGAAAAAAAAAAAAAAGCTTCTGTGTTCTGGAGATTAAAGCTTCGTTCAAGGAGTCCATATGATTAATGAAAAAGTGTGCTGTGCTTTGTCCTAGCCATCGATGAAGAGTGGCAGAAAACACAGTGCATGCCCCGGGAGACGTGTGTGGACGTGGCTCAGGAGTTCGGCACTAGCAATGACATGTTCTTCAAGCCGCCGTGTGTCTCCGTGTTCAGATGTAGTGGCTGCTGCAACAAAGAGGGGGTCACATGCCGCAACACTAGCACCACCTATGTTGATAAAATAGTACTGATCTCTCTTTCTCTCTTAACACTTTTACTTTTTTTTGTGTTTATACCAAAACTGTTCTCAAAGACCTACTTGAATAGTCACTTTACCAATTACTCGTTTGCATATTATTTGCGAATGAATATGTCTACATTTGACACAACTCAATTGACACGACGAATGTGAAAAGGTCCCATTTCCTATTCTGTTCTTATGTTCACTAACCAAGGAAGCTATGCTGAAGTGACCACCACCTTGATTAAACAAGGGAAACCAAGATGAATCATGTCAAATCATTTTTCCACCTTTAATGTGTTAATATAGCAACCAACATAACAAATTAAACTGAAAAACAAATTCGAAATGTTTCAGGCACTCCCCTTTTTGGGGTAAGAGTCTACGAACTTGATTTGGCAGTTTTATTCCACTCTTCCTTGCAGAAATGTTCCGGGTCTATCAGATTGTGAGGGGATCTCATGTGCACAGCCATCTTCAAGTCAATACACAGGTTTTTCGATAGGATTTAGATCTGGCCTCTGATTGGGCCGTTCCAAAATTCTTTGTGATTCTGATTCTTTTTCGTTTCTGAAACCATTCCTTCGGTGACTTGGATTTGTGCTTTGGGTCGTATTCGTACTGGAAGGTGAAATTTTTCTTCATCTTCAGCTGTCTAACGGAGGGTTGAAGTTTTTTGTGCCAAAATAATTGTTATTTTGGTTATTTTTGGTCCCTTAACAGCAGCAGCCTCATAACATGATGCCGCCACCACCATGCTTCACTGTGGGTATAGAGCTCTTCAAAAAGTTCTAACTTGGTCTTATTAGACCATAACACATTTTGCCGCATGGTCTGGGGGTGATTTAGATGGGCTTTAACTGGGTTTTTTTTCCCCCATGAGTAAGGGCTTCTGTCTAGCCGCCCTACTCAATAGCCCAGACATGAAGAATACAAGAGATTGTTGTCACATGCAGGGAATGAACAGTACTTGCCAGATGTTCCTGCAGCTCCTTTAATGTTGATGTAGGTCTCTTGGCAGCCTCCCTGATAAGTTTTCATTGTGCTTTCATCAGATTTGGATGGACATCCTGTCCTTGCTAATGTCACTGTGGAGCTTCATTTTCTCCACTTGTTGATGATGGCCTTCATAGTGTTCCATGGTACATCTAATGCTTTGGAAATTATTCTGCATCCTCTCCTCATTGATACCTTCGACAGTGAGATCCTGTACATGCTTTGTAAGCTCTTTGCAGACGATGGCTTCAGCAGTCGGATGAAACCAAGACAAATGTCAAGAAAATCCTACAGAAACAGCTGATCTTTACTTGGGGTTAATCAGAATCATTTCATTGATGACAAGAGGCTGAATGTGATTGGTTAATTCTGAGCACAGTCACCAGGTTATTGTAAGTTTTTTTTTTTTTCCTTTTCTCTAAAATTCTCTAAAATTCGTTATTAACTTGAATTTTGTTGGTTGCTATATCACATTAAAGGTGGAAAAAGATCTGACATGATTTATCTTAGTTTATTAATTTTTTTACATCACAAAAAAACTCCAATTTTAACAGGGGTGTGTAGACTTTTTTTTATATCCACGGTATATAAAGATTCAAGTACAAGCCCAAGTTGAATTGCAAGTCAATATTGAATTTATAAGGAATCACACTTGCTTTTGTTTTTCGCAGTTCAACCATGGCAGACTTCATTATGGCGTTTGTCTGAAAAGTGCTGTATTATGTAATATGTTGCTTTCTTTACTGACTTACAAACATTTTTCTGTAGCATTGAATTTTTCATTGGAAAAAAAATGGTTTTGTACTGACTCAGTAATGCAGAAGTCACAAATTAAATACCTATAACAAAATTTGTATTTAAAAAATAGGGCGTTTAAGGCTTTTGCACAGTACTGTAAATAATAAATAGCAGGTTCTCATTTACCAAAAACTGTAAGGATGATGGCTGGCATGATGGCTTAGCCTTGCCACCTCACAGCTCCTGGATCCCTGATGTGATCCTGAGCTTGGGTTACTGGCTGTGTGGAGTGTTGCGTGTTCTTTCCGGCTCCACATGGGTTCCCTCCGGGTTCTCTGGATTCTTCCCATCTCCTTAAAACATGCCAGTAGATGGATTGGTTATTCTACATTTCCCCTTGGGTGTGAATGGAGCACATAATTTGTGACCGGCGTATTTAGGCATAGTTCAACTGTCTATAAGGATTTTTCAAACTGATAAAGCTATCTCACAGGTATGTTATGACCAGCTTGGCATTTTAATCTTAGTGATCTTATCTATAATCTGCGTAACGTGTTATACAGGTGTTAATGCTTTAGGAAGTATTTTTATAGTTAAAAGTACTAGTATTGTTGCTATTGGTTATTAGTAGCATGAATGTTGTTGGATCTGTTCCTTTCAGCTTCTGAGTGTGGTGCCGTTTAAATATGGGCCTGAGCCGATGCTGATCAGAGTAGCTAACCACACAGAGTGTAAATGCCAGGAACCGCAGATGATTCGCAGACATGCTCTGCCCCACAGGAAGACTGGGTCAGTACCGGCTTCATTATCTCAAATTAACACTGTTCCTTTACATCACTGGCGTCATAGATGGTCTAATGAGTTTGAGTTTGATTTTTATTATAGATGTTCACCAAGAGATGCTAGAAATTTTACATAGGTCTGACAATTGGCCTAACAATCATTTCAGATAGAGTTCTTAATCTGACAGATCCACATGACAAAGTAATAGTAAATGGGAATAGTAATTTCATTAAGGCAGTTTGTTTCTGGAAGAGATCTTCTAAACGTAGGCCAATTAAGGCTGTGAACATCCACAACCCAGCCCCTTATCGTCAGCACAGTGTCACATGTGTGGTGTGCCAAGCTTCATCACTGAACTCATTTCTCTGTGTGCGCGCGTGTGTGTATGTGTGCGCACGCAATTCCAACTACAGGTGTTTTCCCATTCGCCAGTCAGAAGACTCCAGACGACTGTGTGACCGAGGGCTGATATGGGACTGTATGGAGGATCGGTGTGTACCTTATCCCTATAGCAAACAAGGTCAGAAAAGCATCCAGCTCACTTTCATTTGCATTTTAGTTATTTGGCATCAATTATATAATGAGAAATAATTCAGAAGGAAATTCCCTAAATGTTGGTTAAAGGACATTCAAGTTTTATCTTGCTTTTGTAACTCTTACACTCAGTTTGGAGCAAAATTGCCTATTTCTTAATGAAACTGCAACAGTGTTACAAAACATTTTACTAAATTATATTTTATTAAAAACATAATGTTCTGGGGTGGCATTGTGGGTAGCATTGTCACTTCACAGCTCCAGCAACCCCAGCTCTATCCTGACCTTGGGTTACTGTCTGTGCAGAGTTGTGCATGTCCTCCCTGTGTTCATGTGGGCTTCCTCTGGGTTCTTCGGTTTCCTCCCACCATTCAAAAACATACAGATAGGCAGACTGGCTCTGCTAAATTGCCCTTAGGTGTGCCCTATGTGTGTATGGTGCCCTGTGATGGACTGACATCTCATCCAGGGCTCTGGATCCATGGCAACCCTGACCAGGATAGCATGATTACTGAAGATAAATGAATGAATGTTTACTTTCAGATCATTTTAATCCTGAGAGCAGTTATAGACCTTTGTAAATATGAAACTATAGAAGGACCCCCAAGCGTGATGTCACACCAGTTAACCGCTATACATCTTTCTAATACCCTTACTGTAACACCAGAGGTCACAGTAGGTTTTGAGCTATTTCCTCAGCAATTATGTTTGATATTGGTACTTTTGGACTTTTTGCTGATTCTTGGCTTTGCATTATCCCTGTGCCTTTATTTTTCTGTGGTCTTTTGTGTACCGACTTTGGAATCATTCGCTCTCATTGTAAATACTTTTGAACATGAATGATCACAATTTTACTGAGTTATAGAAGGCTCCATTGTAAAATATGGATCTGACAGTACTGGGGAAATTCCAGTTTGCTCTCTCTCTGTGCAATGGAAACTCCTGAGGGATCACACCCAATTACTACAGAGAATTTCAGCCACCATAAAAGAAATAGTGTAAGTCTGATGAGGCACCACCCCTCCCCAAAACCTTGTAGAATGGTCAGTCATCCTAAATCATAAATCAAGCTTCCTAATTGAAGGGATGCTGTCTAAGCCCTCTGAATAGAGCAGGTTTTTGAAGCGCTACCCAAAAAGTATGATGAAAAATGCAAGGGCTCTTTATACCTCTCACCTGGGCTCACCTGGGCCATGACAGTAGTTCTTCAGCAACCTTCCTTCAGTTGCATACATTTCAGGAGTTTGACCAGTGGCTGGGTGACATATTTGATCATTGATCTGAATCATTCCTATTACTGCAGTGGATTGTTCCCTGACTTCATGCACATTAGCTGCAGAAAACATTGCCTTGTTCTTCGTATACCCCTTAGCAAATCCAAAATAAGATGGCATATGTCATGTTTACTAGTCAAGTCATGTCAAGTGGCTTTATTGTCATTTCAACCATATACAGCTAGTTAGTACACAGTGAAATGAAACAACGTTCCTCCAGGACCATGGTGCTACATAAAACAACACAGAACTACAAGAGACTACACGTTTCTACATAAAGTGCACATGCAAGCATGTGCACACAGCACAAGACAGGACAATAGGCACAGTAAGAGACAGTGCAGCACAGACTAGTACACAGTTCTAGTAAGAAAGTGAACCAGATATAACAGCAGTGCAAAAGAGTAACAATATAATTTAATAAGTTTAACTCTTAACTTTAATAAGTTTAACTCTTAACTAAATAACTAATTTTATAAGTTGTTGTAAATGTAAACATAATATAGTGTGACATAGTATTCAGCAGATAAGCTTATACTATTTATGGACATAGCAGTTATTGGTGTAGCAGCCAGGTAGAAAGTATAACTAGTGACAAAAAATTATATACAATATTTTATAAATACTGTAGCAGCAAAAATGCAGGTAGCAATGTGCAAAAATTGCAAAGAGAGTGGTATGGTGTTCAGTTGAATGTGTGTGTGTGTTGTCAGTCCAGCCTCTGAGTATTGAGGAGCCTGATGGCTTGGGGGAAGAAACTGTTAAAGAGTCTTCCTGAGAGGGCCCGAATGCTTCAGTACCGGTTGCCAGATGGCAGGAGGGTGAAGAGATTTTGTGGGGGCTGTGCGGGTTCATCAACAATTCTGGTGGCTTTGCAGATGCAGTTTGTGTTATAAATGTCTGTGATGGAGGGAAGAGAGACCCCGATGATCTTCTCAGCTGTCCTTACTATCCACAGAAGGGTCTTGTGATCCGAGACAGTGCAATTTCCAAACCAGGCAGTGATGCAGCTGCTCAGGATGCTCTCGATAGTCCCTCTGTAGAACATGGTGAAGATGTCGGGTGGGAGATGGGCTTTTCTCAGCCTTCGCAGAAAGTAGAGAGACGCTGCTGGGCTTCTGAACACCAAGAAATGTGGTGCTCTTGATGATCTCCACGGAGGAGTCACCGATGTTCAGTGGAGAGTGGTCACTCCTTGCTCTCCCGAAGTCAACAACCATCTCTTTAGTTTTGTCCACATTCAGAGACAGGTTATTGGCTCCACACCAGTCCGTTAGCCGTTGCACCTCCTCTCTGTATGCTGATTCATTGTTCTTGCTGATGAGACCCACCATGGTCGTGTCATTGGCGAACTCTATGATGTGATTCAAGCTGTGCATTGCTCCACAGTCTTGAGTCAACAGCATGAACAGCAATAGACTGAGCACACAGCCCTGGGGGGCCCCAGGTGGTTGTGTTGGAGATGCTGTTCCCAATCCGGACTGACCGAGGTCTCCCAGTCAGAAAGTCCAGAATCCAGTTGCAGAGGGAGGTGTTCAGGCCCAGCAGGTTCAGCTTTCCAGTCAGGTGCTGAGGAATGATTGTGTTGAATGCTGAACTGAAGTCTATGAACAGCATTTGGACATGTGTCTTTTTTGTCTAGGTGGGTGAGGGCCAGATGGAGGGTGGTGGAGATGGCGTCATCTGTTGAGAGGTTGGGAAGATAGGCGAATTGCAGGGGGTCCAGTGAGGGTGGCAGCAGGGTCTTGATGTGCCTCATGAACAGCCTCTCAAAGCACTTCATGATGATGGGTCTGAGTGCAATGGGACAGTAGTCATTGAGGCAGGACACTGAGGACTTCTTTGGCAAGGGGGACAGTGGTGGTGGCCTTGAAGCACATTGGAAAGACGGCGCTACCTAGGGAGGTGTTGATGTCTATGAAACATCCGCCAGCTGGTCTGCACATTCTCTGAGCACTCCGCCAGGAATGTTGTCTGGTCCAGCAGCCTTCCGTGGGTTAACTCTGTGTAGAGTTTTCCTCACATCAGCCGTGGTTAGACACAGCACCTATTCATTGGGAGGAGGGGTGGTCTTCCTTGCCATCTCGTCATTCTGTGCCTCGAACCAAGTGGAGAAGTTGTTCAGCGCATCTGGAAGGGAGTCATCACTGTCACAGACAGGTGGTGTTGTCCTGTAGTTGGTGATGGCCTGGATGCCCTGCCACATGCGCTGCGTGTCTCCGCTGGCCTTGAAGTGGCTGTGGATTCTCTGTGCGTGTGCACAAATTTTTGCCTCTCTGATGGCCTGGGACAGTTTGGCCCTCGCTGTTCTTAGGGCCACCTTGTTGCCTGTTCTGAAGGGGGAGTCTTGAGTCCTCAGCAGGGCACACACCTCTGCGGTCATCTACGGCTTCTGGTTGGAGCTTGTGGTGATGATCTTGGAGACAGTGAAGTCATCAGTGCACCTGCTGGTCACTGATGCCATGTATTCCTCCAAGTTGGTGAAGTCACCGTCATTTGCCGCTTCCCTGAGCATGTGCCAGTCATTGTGCTTTCACCTGCATCAGAACTGGTTTGGAGTGTCTGACAAGCAGTCTGTATGCTGGAATTAGCATAACAGAGATGTGGATTGAGTAGCCGAGGTGGGAGCAGGGCTCCACCCAGTACGCGCCGGGGATGTTTGTGTAAACAAGATCCAGCACGTTCTCCCCTCTCATTGCAAAGTCAACATGCTGATGGAATTTAGGGAGCACTGACTTGAGATTTGCATGGTTGAACTCTCCAGCAAAAATAGACAGTCTGTCAGGGTGTGAATTCTACAGTTCGCTAATAGCCCCATACATTTCACAGAGCGCCTCCTTAGCATTAGAATGGGGGGGGGGGGGGGGGTGTACCCTCCAATTATAAGGACAGTGGTGAATTCTCGTGGTAAATAAAATGGTCTGCATCTAACAGTCACAAACTAAACCAGTGATGAGCAATAATAAGAAACTAGAAACTAGCACTGAGTTCTTGCACCTTCCGTGTTGATGTAAACACACAAGCCACCACCGCAAGCCTTACCGCACAGATTTGTGATCATTCTAGATTCATTCATCAAACAAACCTGAGAAGTTGATTAGTAAATCTGGATTGAGTTATCTGACATAAAAGTTTTTCTATCACAGTTTAGTTTAATGTAGCTACTGGATTCGAAACTAAAGTCAGTAAGTCATAATACTTGTTCAAGATTTAGTTACTCGTTCATGTTCAATTTCAAATTCACAGTTTAATACAGTAGTGCTCATGTTTGGGTTTATTTTCTCTTAAATTTAGGTTTTTAAATAGACCCAGAAAGAACACTGAAAATATTTGTGCAGTAGTCTTCCTACAATTACACTTTAATTAACTGCTCAATTAAAATGCTCAGTGTAACCTTGTTTATCTTGAATAAGACTGCTGCTGAGCAGTTACAGCTTGTTCTCAGTCCAACAGCAACAAAATGGCCAAATACAGGATCATGTCAAATCGTCATACAAGCCAATCCAGCTCAATAATCCACTGATGAAGAATGGAGACCAAGTGGAATGAACCTGCACAATGAATCCACTGGTTTCCCTAACAAAAATGACCATCTCTCTTGGTCACAGTTGTTTCAGGTCTGCCTCTGGACAGATAAAGTATATGTGCATTTTCCAAATGATCCATTTGAGCAAGAAGAATGTTTTTGAGGTTTGTCAAGTAAGGTTATAGTAAAAAGAGAAGAAATGCAGTGTGAAGAAAGGACTCTGCCTTCAATGTGGTGATGATGCTTATTTCTATGCTGAGAGCCACTTATGTCCCCAAACCAAGACACAAGAGAAGATGAATGCACAGTCTTCCCTTGTGGAAAAATAGAAAGTGCTGTGACCATCTGTTTGTCATTGTCCTTATTATTTCCATTGATTGCAGCTGATGCTTCACCAGTTTCTGGTCATTGATCCACCTGACTGAGAAAGTGATGAGATAAATAAAAATTCCTCTAACACCACCTATGCTTCCTCTTACCATCAGAAAACACCAATTCACTGAACATGCACACTGGTGTACTACCCCACAGGTCAGTCTCTTTTCTAATAACACAATCCCCCAATAATCACATTCTTGTAGGTCTCCCTTGGTTGACCCCACATGACCCCAGTATTCTGTGGAGCAATAGGGAACTTTGATAACCAATGTCATACCGACTGGTCAAAACCCTGATACTTAAAAAAAAAAGTATCCCCTGCTCACCATAACCATGCTGAGGTGTTTAATAAAGCCATAGCTGCAGAATTACATTCTCATTAGCAGTGGGACTGTGCCCAGTGCTACTCCATAACACTTCCCTCTGTCACTCCCAGAAAAGGCTAGCAATGAAGGAATATAAAAATGAAGCACTGCTCAGCTATATACGCATCTCCTGCCCTTATAGGCTTTTTTTAAATTAAAAAATAAAAGAAAGACAGTGGTCTATGGCCCTTACACTATATTGATCAACTTAATGATATTAGTTGATTAGTCGTGAAATATTATCCAAGAGGTAAAGAAGCGAGTGCAGGCAGGTTGGAATGGGTGGAGAAAGGTGTCGGGAGTTCTGTGTGGTAGAAAAATACCAGCGAGAATCAAGGGGAAGGTGTACAAGACAGTGGTGAGACTGGCCATGCTGCATGGTTTAGAGACAGTGGCACTGAGGAAGAGACACGAGTCAGAGCTAGAGGTAGCAGAGCTGAAGATTTTGAGAGTGATGGAGAGTGATGATTTGCTGTGGCGACCCCAGAAGGGAAAAGCCGAAAGAAGAAGAAGAAGAAGTTGTGAAATATTATCCACTGGGGAAATATAGAAATGAAGCACTTCTACTCAGGTTTATACCCTTCTCCTGCCCTTAAATGCTTTTCTTTGTTAAAAAGAAAGACTGTGGTCTTTGGCAACGACATTTAATGGCCTCAACTCATTGGCTATGTTTACATGCACATCAAATTCCGTTTAAGGTCTATATTCAGGCTGCAACCATATTCCGAATATGATGTTTATATGCGTACAGAGGCATTGGAATATTCCTGTCTACATGGTTGTTGTAAGTAGGCCTGAGTTGCTATTCCTAAATACCTAACCTACAGCTAAGCATCTGTTAGCACCCACAATTCCTTGTGGACTGAGTATGCGCATATATCTCCTTTCAATGGATTTTCTGAATAAGGTGTTTACATGCAACAAATTTCTGATTAAAACAGGCATAATTCATGGGTGAGGAATCGGAATTTGGGGAATCAGAATATTGTCTTAATCTGAATCGAGCAATTGGATTGCAGCATTTACATGACTCAATACCAATTAATTATTTGCTCAACATATTCCCAATGGATCCTGACTTTTTGGACACCCTGTAGAAATGATGCACTGCTACTTGGGTTTACACATATCTCCTGCCTTTATAGGCTTTTCTTTAGAAAAATGAAAGACGGTGAGCTATGGCCATGGCACTATAACCCACCTGAAAACCACATGTATCTAAATCTCAAATAGTGCATGTTTCACAATCTAGGCTTGAGATGATTAATGATAGTATCGAGAATCACCAGTAGATTCCATCTATCGTAATGGCTTTCAACATGGACAACAATATTAAATCTGTGTCGAAAAGTTAGTTGTCTACAGCTTTAAGATGAACAAAATGCTGTTGTATCTCGTAAAATGTTTCCTGTCAGCCAATTTTGTAGTCCTATATGAACCATAATAGCTTCAGAGCAAGACAACAAAACATCTTTCTCTGAGGCATCTTAGCTTCTCCTGTCTGGGCCTGCCAAAGACATTAAGCTGTGCTAGGCTTCCGTGCATGGAATGAACAGGGACATAATTAAGAAAATGAAATGTGTCGTTTATCAGGGCTAATTTAGTATAAAAAAAAAATGATAAGTATCTCCACAGATGTTCAACACAGAACACAAGAGTGACACTGTCGTCGATCGGCGTTAGTTACAGGGCACGATAGGATGACGTTCTTCAGCTACATCATAAGCACTGCAACCATAAAACACGTAGGGAACTGGGTTACTGATTTTCCTTTATAGATTTCACACTCGTCTCTCTGTTTTGGGCAAATCAGGTGTCTTGAAGTGTAACAAATAAGCAAAAGCTGCATCTTGAAGAAGCAATTCACCCATACCCTCATTCTAAAACACCCAGATGCCTCATTACCATTCATGGTGGAAGTATATGATTCAGGAAATTGCATTGGAGCTACGTGGTCATAGTGGCATCTTCTTTTTAACATGAAGTCTTCTGAAAAGGAACTCGAGTTGAGAATTTAAGAAATAATGAGTTTCTGGGCTTTATAACAATGTAGATATTGAAGGTGCAGACCATCTATTTATCAGCCTCACTGACCATAGAAACTTGGAGTATGTCAAGGGTGGCACTGGCACTTTTTTTTTCCATGGTTCAGCTTCATATTCACCTATGGACCTGGCTCATAGAACACAATAGACCAATGCATTGAGAAAAGCCCTCAATGAAAGCCCTCAGGAAATACGATTTAAGAAATCAATTTTGTCAAGGTCAAACAGCCTCCTCAGTAATGGACAAAGTTTTCAGAGCACAAGCAACTAAACCAGCAATAAAGCATGTTTTCCTAGAGCAGTTTGCAATTAGCTAGTAGTATGTATACCGTGCTCAACTCAAGATATGGCTTTCAATTCATCACTGCTATATAAAAATCCATTACTGGTGGACATCCGTTGAGGTATGTGCCCAATTCTCTGGAGGTCCCTATACCACAGGAGGTGAAACTTGGAGCTGAGACTTTGGAAGTAGCTTGGCTTACTCGACATGGACTGTGTGTGACTCCAAGCATAAGGGCAAGTGAATGTTCTGTGTGGTTACATTGGAGGCTGAATCCGCACTCGTTGAACTTGTTGACTTCCCTAATCGCTTTGCTCATCACAGTGTATTACAGGGAGCATCTGGACCAAACATCATCAACTCTAGAAATCTTGCATGCTTTCATTCCAACCTCTTGTGTAATTTCTAAGCAGCATTTCCGTTGTGATCATTTTAACACTGAGTGTTTTTTTCTTTGCCTTGCCCTTGGTTTACTATTGCTTTTGTCTGTCTACGCTTATTTTGCCAACATTTTTGAGATTATTTGAATTTCATATTGCTTGGAACTCTGTCATTGTGAATACTTCAGTAAACCTCAGAACACGGATTCACACTACCATGCCAACAGGCTAGTTCATGGATTAAAGTTTTCAATTCTGGGAGTGTAAGATTTCAAAAGATTTTCACTGCTCTGCTTTCAAATGCACTGTGTTTTTAATGTAATGCACTAAGCATAGTGGGAGCATAGTGGACAGGTCTGTGGGTCGGGGCAGTGGAGCAATAAGCAACTCTATTCAGTAATTACCTTCTAGACGTTTTGGTGATAGAAAGCATTAAGTTTTTAAAAGCTACATTTTACAGAAGAGGTGATCAATGTAGGAGGGACCGAGTATAAGGATTAACAGTCTGTTGCCCTTCTGGCTCAGCAGAATTTCCTTCCAGAACAAAGAAAGAGGATTGTGAAATTGACGTTGAAAAATGTGAATGTATTCCCAAAGAGGTGACATCCGCACGTAAATATCCTCCATGTCTGTGTGCAGCCAGGAGGAGGCCATTCAACCATACGTCATGCAGGTAGCAGTCATTTCTCCATGTCTATTTCTGTACTTGTATCTAGATCTCAGGTTTTAAACCTAGAGATTCTAAAGAAAAAGCTGCACTTTCATGTCAACCTCTAAGTGAAGAGGCTGCTAACCCCTACGAATCGTGTGCCAAACTATGTACAATGAAAAACATCATTTTGTTTTTTTAATTGCTTAAAATACATATTTTTCAGTAACTGGCATAAATTATCTGTGGTACTCATTATACTGTCCTCTGCATGCTTTCCTTTACAGCTGCAAGAGGAAGTGAAAGCATGCACACGATGCAGGCGTGAAACCTCGGACAATCTGCTTCTGCTGGAGCTGCAATTGAAGATGCATTCTAATTTATTTACATCCTTATTTAAAAACACTGCCTTATGCACACGAGTATAACATTTAATCCCACATTTCACATGACTGTGTTAAATCGCTTAACATGTAAAAAAAAAAAAAAGAAACAATTCCAGTTTAATCATGATATGTAAATAATATACTGGTTCCTGTGCACTGAATACAGTAAAATATAAAAATGTCTTACTATAAAGAGTGGTATGTTTGAAGTAATTTCATTCAATGCATGAGAAGCATATTGTGGACGTGCATATGGTACAGTATATGATATCTAAATAATTGTGTACATATTTAATTCAGTTCAAACTATTGACCTTTTAATACCGTAACCAACGAGCATTTTCATATTGAGTCGCACAAAAATGTGATTTGGTCACAAAATGCTTATTTCATATATTTTATATGTACTGAGTGTGATTCAGAAAATGTTGATATTCCTTGTAAGACTAAGCCTTTGTGGATTATTATATTATTTTATCTTATGATGTTGGGATAAATGACCATAGAATACAAATGATAAATGTACAGACCTGACCCGATGCAAAGCGACAAATATTTTATTGCTGTGACGCCCATATTTATAACTGAGTACTAGGAGTTACTGACCAGCATTCATGAGTGACAGATGTGTAGAGGTTTTATGTTTAATGTTGATTCTTGCTTTACCAGTGGATTTTTGAAGAATCAATCTCTTCTTGTACATATCTGCTGGCCATATCTACACAGCTACCTAGGCTACACAGTTCACTAGTTTTAGCCCGCACTTAATGCTACCACAAACTTTTGTTTCAATTAATAAAGCCTGGAAAAGTGTTTACTTATCCAACCAGAGAAGACAAAGTTTTTTTTATCTTTCAAGTGCCACTGCTTCATTTTACCAACCCATCCGGCGATGGAGTACCAGTAGGCTTCTCTACTCATTAAAGCTCCTTAAAGTTAAATATATATAAATGTGTGTGGATGTGAGATTTGGTAATGTCTGTGCTGCCTTCAGACCTGTATATATATTTTTTCCTTGAATTTTCTGCCATTACTTTCATGGTGATGGTGATAAATTATGGACATAAATATGAGGGCTGTGAGGAAAAAGGTCCATAGCAGCGAATTCTTGTTCCAGTAATGGAACAATGAACTTTGCACATTGTTGCGGTTAACACTTTTAACATTTGCTTTCACTCACAAGCTAATCATCAAAGCCCTTAATTAACGTAGGTGTTTGGGCTTAAACTAAGAAAACATAAGAACTGTTGATGCTAATACACTATCCTCAATGACTTATTGCTTTGCACATTTCCTCCTCCAATATAAAATTTATTTTTATTAGTTCATTTAAATTGTTAATTCCCATTCCTCGAATCATTCACATGTTTTAAAAGAAGACAAGTGCAAACACATTAATATTGTCAGTCCTCTTACCATACCTCTATTCCTAATATTGTAGTCAGGTTTTTCAAAAGCCTGCCAGCTCATCTTACTGCCACGGCAATGACAGCATTAAGGTCTCCCGTATGCTCTGATCACAGAGTGCAGTTTACCTCTCATGTATGGATGGTGTTATACAGATAATGCACTATAGCACTTTGAACTGTCCTCAGTCCCCAGGGTAATGGTCAGCTAGAATGCCTTACTTCCTGTCTTGGGCCAATTATGTCCAAAATCCCCTAACATGTTCCCTGAAAAAGCCGATATGTCAGTGTTCTTAGAGCCTGACATCCAGCAGCTAAAGGTGTAGCACTGCATCTATTATTGCCTATTATTTTGGATACGTAATCCACTGTGCTTCAAATATATTACTCAGTATCTATTCTAGCTTTTGTGGCACATTTTAGTTGCTGCTGTATCTCAGCATTTCTGTATATACTGTACCTCAACATTACTAGATAAAAAACAAACAAAAAAAAATACTTGAATAAAGGAAATTAACACTCAGAACAGCCAATAGGCATCACTTTTCTATTCTTTTTCTGATTCTTTTTTTTTTTTACTGTGAAAGAAACAAAAAAAATGATAAGAACATACTTATATGCAGGGCCCTCAGCTCTGATTCCATATTACAGTGCAACCTTAAGTAATTGTGACAGCCATAGAAAAAAATGGGTCAAACAATGTTCAGAAAATGACAATTCTACTTTAGATGCAGCTTGACACTCGACACATTATTGGATAAAGGAAGCGCTGCATTATACCATCACTAACCTCACACCATCTGAGACTTGATTGATTGTCTCTCAGGGAAGATGAAGAAATTTATTATTTTCCAGGCCTTTCCTCCCTTTTTTTCCCCCCAACACTGGCTGTATAGGATCACATTTATCCATGGTCACACAGCTGTTCATGTTCAGGCAAAAGATTTTGAAAGATGTGAAAGGATAGAATATATGGGAGTTATTCCATTTGCCCAAGTTGTGACACAAATGCTAAATTACTAGCAGTAATAGTTTTTTTTCTCCAATGCGGGCCTCATTGAAACAAAGCAAAAAAAAAAGAAAATGAAGACCGGAAGGTTGATGGATGAAGAGAAGACCAGGTACCACCTGTCTGGGATTTTGATTAAGAGCTCTTAACCCTTTATCATTCACAATGCCTTAAAAATGTTTTCGTATATTATATATTTGTAGCACTAATGCAGAAATCCTTGACAATTTTCGCACAATGGGGTTTTATTTGAAATTCACACAAAGAGATGAAAAATTGATGCATTGAATTTGATTAAACTATACTCGTTCACAAAACAATCTGGCTGTTTTTTTGTTTTGTTTTGTTTTGTTTTGTTTTTCCCCCCAAATTGCTCAGGTCAATCAAGTGCTTTGTGGCTTCTTTTGGGCCTGAATTGATTCTGATGGCTGTGTGTCATGTGCAGGTGAGCTTGTTCCCTGCCTGTGCTTTTTATTCTCCTGCTCTGATTGGCAATCAGCTATCATTCAGGGACTGACCTTTCTCTGATGAGACTGAGCTGCTCATAATTACTTCATCTTGGAGCTCTTTTTCATAAACCATATCAGAAAGGATTAGCACACTGTCGCCATTGATTGAAACCATTGGGAGATACCATGACATGCATGACTAAGACTGTGAGACTGACTTATTCCAAGAAATAGGGAGGGGGTATGATGAAATTAGTGAAATTAGTTCAGTCTCTTCAAGGGGAGTAAAACATTGCAATTGTTGATCTGGTATTATTATATTATCATCTACAGGGTTAGTTATAAAACTGTCCGGTTTTAAATTAATAGTCTGAATTTGCCTGATATTTTCAATTTTACCATTGAAAAAATTCATGAAGTCACCGCTGCTATATAATGATTGTGTGCGTGTTTCTATTGTGGTCTTATTCCTAGTTAATTTTGCTACAGTATTAAATAAGAATCTAGGATATCTGGAGAGATACACTGATCTAGCAGCACTAAGAGTTTTCCTATAGCTCAAAACGCTCTCTTTCCACGCTATTTGAAATATTACTAATTTAGTTAGACGCCATTTACGTTCTAGTTTTCGAGTGGTCTGTTTTAAAGCTCGAGTGTGATCGCTATACCAGGGTGCTAGCTTTTTCTCCCTAATAATTTTTCTTTTAAGTGGCGCTACCTTACCTCGCGAGTTGCAGAACGCTGATTCTAAGCATTCAGTTGCCTGGTCAAGTTCTTTGGGATCAGACGGTGATGCAATCATGGCTGATAAATCTGGGAGATTACTGATAAAACTCTGTGCAGTTGTTGACATGAACATACGTTTGACACGGTGACGTGGCAAGGTGCATATATTATGATTAAGACATATTTTAAATGAGATGAGGTAATGATCTGAGCTTCAGACTGTGGAAATGAGACTATTTTCTAGATTTCATCCGAATGTTAGTATTAAATCAAGAGTGTGACCACCACTATGAGTGGGTCCTATTACATACTGATTAACCCCTAATGAATCAAGAATGGACACAACTGCTGTTCCTAGAGGGTCATCTGGATTATCAAAATGAATATTAAAGTCTCCAACAATTAATGCTTTGTCTAAAGAAACAACCAGGTTAAAGATGAAATCCGCAAATTCACATAGCAATTCTGAATATGGCCCTGGGGGTCTGTAAATAATAATTACTGGAATCACCTGGGTAGACTTATTTTTAGTGGCTACGTATGTTATATTAGTATAAAGAACTTCAAATGAGTTGAATTTATGACTAGGTTTTTGTGTGACACCTAGATTATCATTATAGATGACTGCGACGCCTCCTCCTTTGCCAGTTAGACGGGGCTGATGTATGTAACTGTACCCGGGAGGACTAGCTTCATTTAATGCTACAAACTTATTTGGTTTAATCCACGTTTCTGTTAAACCGAGTACATCAAACTCCTGATCAGTAATGGTTTCATTAACAATAAGTGCTTTAGACGTAAGAGATCTAATATTCAACAGTCCTAGCTTCAGATCAACGGTGCTGGCTATGCATTCGGTTTGATTTAATTTTATGTTAATTAGGTTACGAAAACAAACTGTCTGAGTATGTCTATAATTTTGTTTAGCTCAGGGAACAGACACAGTCTCAATACAGTGGAACCTAAGTGACGACTCAGTGCAGCTAGCTGACGGTCGGTTTAGCCTGCTTGTCTGCTCCCTGGCCTTGGCTCTGGATTGTCACCGATTAACTAGGCTTGCTATGAGACTATGTGCTATGCTGCAAGTAATGAGAGCAGCACCTTCCTGAGTGGGATGGACACCATCCCACCCTAACAGGCCAGCCTTGCTCCAATTATCTATAAAGCCCACATTGTTTTCGGAGCACCACCTGGACATCCAGCAGTTCAGCGACCATAACCTGCTATAAGCTATATCACCACGCCGCATTGGGATGGGGCCAGAGCATACTACAGCATCGGACATCGCCTTCGCTAATTTACACACCTCTACCACGTTACCCTTAGTAACCTCAGACTGACGAAGGCCTATATCATTAGCTCCTACATGAATAACTATCTTTGAAAACCTGTGCTTGCCTAAGACCCTAAGATTACCTGCTATGTCCGGCACCCTGGCTCCCGTTATACACCTAACTAAAGCTGCTGGTGCCCCTAAAGGCCTAGCTAATTTCACGTGCCGCAAGACAGAGTCACCTATAACCAGAGCTCTTTCAGGTTTCTCAGCGGGTGCTTCACTGAGGAGAGCAAACCTGTTAGACACGTGAGGCGGAGAGGAGTGATCCTCCAGAGGGCGAGCCTTAGCGTTAGCTTTGGCTTTGCGATTATGCCGCCGAGTCGTCACCCATTTGCCCCGCTGTGAGGGCTCTAATGCCGGAGTTGGGGGAATGCTAACTCCGTCTAAGGACTTTCCCCTACAGAAATTACACTGCTCTTACTCTCACTAACCCTGGATTACTAAGTCTGGATGCGCACCTCTAAACATCCTGCACTCAACACACTGAACAAGCTGAATGTTAGACATGTTGTTTAACGCACTTTAGTCAAAGATTTGTTGATATTTTAGATGACATGGATCCGGTGTGGATGGCCTCCGCTCGTTGTCTTGACAAAATACAAAAATGCTCTTTGAGGGAAAAAAAATGAAAATACGGTAGAAGAGAACGTGAAAAATACAACAGATGAAAACGATAGTGCAAAATTATTGATTTAAAAAAGAAAGAAACAGTATAGTTAAGACGCCGACATAGGCAATAAACTCCCGGCAAAATAATTCGAAAACAGGTCCTTGATTTGTGCCTTCTCCACGTTGGACATGGCTTAAACACCTCCCCAGGGAGGCATCCAGGAGGCATCCTAGTGAGATGCCTGAACCATCTTAACTGGCTCCTTTCGATGCAGAGGAGCAGCTACTTTGAGCTACCCCAAATGTCTGAGGTACCCACCCTATCTCTAAGGCTGAGCCCAGCCACCCTGCGAAGGAAGCTCATTTCCGCCGCTTGTATCCATGACCTCATTCTTTCTGTCATTACCCATAGCTCGTGACCATAGGTGAGGGTTGGGATGTAGATTGACCGGTAAATTGATAGCTTCGCCTTTTGGCTCAGCTCTCTCTTCACCACAACGGACCAGCGCAACGTCTGCATAACTGCTGATGCTGAACTAATCCATCTGTCAATCTCCCGCTCCACTCTACCCTCACTCATGAAAAAGACCCGAGATACTTAAACTCCTCTGCTTGAGGCAGTATCTCATTTTCAACCTGAAGGGAACAACCCACCCTTTTCCGGCTGAGAGCCATGGGCTCAGATTTGGAGGTGCTGACACTCATCCCGGCTGCTTCATACTCAGTTACAAACCACCCCAGAGCATGCTGGAGGTCACTGCTCGATGAAGCCAACAGGAACACATCATCACCAAATAACAAAGACCCCCTCCGCCCCTTGGCTGCACCTAGAAATTCTGTCCATGAAAATCATGAATAGAATTAGTGACAAAGGGCAGCTGTGGCAGAGCCCCACAAGCACCAGGAACAAGTCTGACCTGACGTTGGTAATACGGACCAGACTCTCGCTCTGGTTATACAGGGACCTAATGGCCTGTAATAACAGGTCTGGTACCCCATACTCCCAAAGCACCCTCCACAGAATTCCACGAGGGACATGGTCATATGCTTTTCCAAGTCCACAAAACACATGGAGGTCTGGAACATGGCCAGGACAGAATCGGCATTGCTCCTCCTGAATCTGAGGTTCAACTAATGTCTGGACCCTCCTCTCCAGTACGCTGGCATAAACCTTCCCAGGGAGGCTGAGGAGTGTGATCCCCTAAAGTTGGAACACACCCTCTGGACCCACTTCTTTAAGATAGGTACTATGACCCCGTCTGCCAATCCAGAGGTACTGTCTCCATCATCCATGCAATGTTGAAAGGGCATGTCAGCCAAGATATCCTAACATCAAGAGCCTTCAGGAACTCAGGGCGAATCTCATCCACCCCAGGAGACCTGCCACTAAGGAGTTGTTTAACTGCACTATACTGGTTCCATACATCTATAACATTAAGGATTAAACATTATCAAATATGCATATACATGTTGTGGTTAATATAGTGTGGTTAAAATATTCGATATATTTCCCCCCTCTGAGACTTATTAAGTCTCACATTCATTACTTTCTTCAAGAGAACAATCACACAATCTAGTATTTTCAATTACCCCTAATCCAGTGACCTAAGTAGATCACCCAACCTTTTTATCAAGGACTAAATTCTGGAATTGCTCTCTTGTGGAAAATCGGGACCAAACATCTCCCTCCTCATTTGACTAGGAAGGAGTAAAAGATCTCGTCTCCCTAAAAAGCAAACAGTGTTTTTAGGAGCATGAGCATGCAATAGGTTCGGTGCTTGCCCGTGGTTATCACGGGTATGTAGAATATACCATAATCAATTATCATCATGATGTAAAAACACACATTACATATACAATATCTTTTGTATGCAGTAGCCGTATCCTGGCTTGATGAGAGGTCTTCAACTCAAACACTTTACATGTTGTAGAGAGTTACCCATGGGGAGAGGTTAGGCAACACTTACACCCAGAGCATGGCTCATCATTCATCTTCTTCATCCTCCCTTGAGGAATTGGGATCTTCTGTTACTTGTTGCATGAAGTATAGACTTCTTCTGGACAACTGTTTGCTGGAAAGAGTCACTGTCCAGGTGAAACATCACCATACAAGTACCTTGAAATTCACCCATGCTATAATTGCCTTTAGACTTAATAGGGCATTCATATTCAAGTGTATAATCCATTTCATAATCTGAGGAGATCTCTCTCTTTTTAGTTTCTATTCTTATATCCAATTGTTAGCACCAAGCTCCCCATCCTGGTGAATTGTAGCTGGACAATTGTATTGCTAGGCATTCAGCTGGGCAATATGGTCTTTTAAACTCATGCAGATGACAAAAGTGTTGATTAAACTCAGCACACTGTCTATAGTCATACTGATTGGGTAGTACTATAAGTGTTCTTAATGGTGATGGTGTGCGTAGTAAACAACTACCCATTCCTGTTTCCTTTGCTGTGTATGTAGTCAACTGTGTCATCAGCATAACAGTGGAAGCCACTACCATGTTTACGATTAATTTTACTCAGAGGTAGCATATATAAAGAAAAAAGCAGTGGACCTAAAAAATAACCTTGTGGAACACCAAACTTTACCTTATTATGCATAGAGAAGTCCCCATTTACAACTACAAACTGATAATCTGTCAGAAAAGACCTGAGCCAGGACAGCACTGTTCCCTTAGCACCAACAACATTTTCTAGTCTATCAATGAGAATAGTATGATCAATGGTATCAAAAGCTGCACTAAGGTCAAGCAACACAAGCAAGGAGACACAACTCTGGTCATTTACCTCTTTAAATCTAAATCTAAATCCTGACTGATACATTTCATGAATGTTATTCCTATGTAGGCATGATCATAACTGCTGTGCTACAACCTTTTCTACAATCTTGGAGATAAAATCTTGGATGACAGTGTCCACCCTTAGCCTACTCCCTGCCGGTGATGCATGCCATGCATGCATGGTAATGGCTACCATAATATCATTTACACTTAATGTGTGACTCTTCATGTTTTTTCTTGGATTGCTTCATTTTTATCTTGTTGGTTGTAAATGAAGAAAAATTAATATTTTTGTATATCTACATCTCCTGCTTTTCACTAGTGAAACGAACCTGTGTTGCTCTTTTTGTGACCCTATTTAGATTTAGTAACTGTTCCCTGGGTGAATTCCCCAGGGTGGCGTAGTCACTGCTTACTATTTAGCACTCGCGCTATTTTCTTAAACAAGGTAGGGCAGCAAATAAAAACCAAGTTTTTCTCTTTTCCTATTTAAATATTTGCAAACCTGTGGGAAATAAATTACCTGTGAACTGGCAACAATGTAAAATTGCCTAACCGGTGTTTTTAACAACACAACGAACGGGTCAACACAGTTCTACCCTTTATCACAAATATGACAAACATAGTGTTTACACCGTTCAGTGCACAATTTATGGTCCCACCCCTCACAGAAGACACACTTCACCCATTGCTAGAGGAATAGAGGAAGCAAGATCTTCACCACACACAAGGCTTTTCTTACACGGTGTCCCAATCTGTGATTAGAATTTGCAAGAATTCATTGTTTTTATTTTATATGAGAGAAAGTTAACTTGATGTCATTGTTTACGAAAGGTGGCTTAGTTGTAATGCTGGGTAACAACTATCCCCGCCTGCAGCAAAAGTTTGTAGATTGAAGTTTGTACTTAAGCCTAGCTAACACTTGCTGTGAGTTGGTCACGTTTCAAAATGTTGCTGAACATCAAGAAGATCATGATTAATTCAATATAAAGTTGGATTCTATAATTTGCACACATAGCTCAGTAACCAAAAAAAACCCTTTGTGATATAAAAAATTTACCATTTAGGAATTACAGCCATTTTCAGCAAAGTACTTCCATTTTCAGGGGCTCAAAGGTATTTGGACAATTGACTCACAGGAAGTTAATTGACCAGGTGCGGTCCATTCCCTCATTACTTCAAGACAAATGAAGCAGATGAAAGGTCTGGAGTTGATATCAGGTACTGAGTTGGCATTTGGCAGCTGTTCGACTGGAGCTACCAATATGAAGTCCAAGGAGATCTCAGTGCAAGTGAAGGAGGCCATCATTAGGCTGAAAAAACAACATAAATCTATAAGAGAGAGAGCAAAAACCTTAGGTGTGGCCAAATCAACAGTTGGGTACATTCTTAAAAAGAAAGAAAGCACTGGTGAGCTTTCACCACTTTCATACTTCCGGACCTGACTGTATATTTACATAAAGTGCACAGTGCAAACATGAGGCCATGAGGGCCCGAATGCTTCAGTACCGTTTTTGAGATGGCAGGAGGATGAAGAGTTTGTGTGAGGGGTGCATAGGGTCATCCACAATGCTGGTGGCTTTGTGGATGCAGCATGTGGTGTAAGTGTCTGTGATGGAGGGAAGAGAGACCCCGATGATATTCTCAGCTGTCCTCACTATCCACTGCAGGGTCTTGCAATCCGAGACGGTGCAATTCCCAAACCAGGCAGTGATGCAGCTGCTCAGGATGCTCTCGATAGTCCCTCTGTAGAACATGGTGAGTATCGGGGGTTTCCTCAGCCTTCGCAGAAAGTAGGGCTTTCTTTGTTATGGAGCCGGTGTTGAGGGACCAGGTGAGGTCCTCCACCAGGTAAACACCAAGAAATTTGGTGCTCTTGATGATCTCCATGGAGGAGCTGCCGATGTTCAGCGGAGAGTGGAAACTTATAGCTAAAGTAGAGGCTCACCACACATACTACAGAAAAATGTCATCCCCAACCAAAAAAACTTGACACCATAGATAGACATCGGCCTATAAATGCCATTCTAGCCCTTACACTGATGCTCAAATCTGAATGAGCATCAGTGGTTCATCAATGATGATCAATGAGCATTATAGGTTCATGCAAATCTATGGTCTTTCTTTATAGTCATAGCAAATTTCACTTTTTTTATGTGTAAAGTGGGAGGAGGAGGGGCACTTCAAGTCTGGTCAGCCTAGGGCACCACACTGTGTTAATCCGGGCCTAGATGTTCCCTGCGCTCCCCTACTGAAGGTTCAAGTCTATTCTTTGCTGTCAGAGTGTAAATAAATCATGGATAAAGATGGGTCAAGCCTTCTATGTTGTGTTTAGCCTTTGTTGAGCCTGGAAGATGATTGACAATCAGATAGAACCTTATATAAAATTTATGACAGAACTTTAGATAGAGACATGAATAGATAGATAGATAGATAGATAGAATTATTAACACAACAGGAGAATAAATGATCCCCAAGAGATGTGGTTATGTAGTGAAATCCATGTCTATATTTTCCATATGCCAGTTAGAAATTTGTTATATTGTCATGATTTCCCTACTTTTAATTCTTCTTCTTATGACACTTCCTTTCTTTCTGTCATCACCTTGGCCTATCTCCTTGAATTTCTTTTCTCCCTTAGAGTGTTTTATTTGAATCAATTTACTTGTCTGTAGGAAACGGAGGATGCAGGCACGTGTGTGTGTGTGTGTCACTCTCGGCAGCACTTGCTGATATTTTGTAGGCGCTCTTCAACTCAAATTGGCAAACCAAAAGAGAAAAGGTCAGACTCTCTGCGTCTGCCCAAGCGCCTGGCTCCACTGTCCCTTTCTTCCCCACAGTCTGCTTCACTGCAAAAAAAAAAAGTGAAAGCGACTTCTTTATCAGGCTTTCACCAAACTCCAGGATATTGTATGTCGGCGTGTGAAGGAATTCACACAAGCACTTGTATAAGAGGTTGTGAATGGTTATTTATAAGGTCACAGGTAGGTTGTGTGGTTTTGCGTATGAATTTACCTGCATTACATCCTAGATAGTCTTCATGAGGTCAATAATATTTGATACGACTCTAAATCAGTCCAAGACATTACTATATATGGTATATTGGCTATTTGCATGTCTGGTGAGACTAAAGTCAGGTTATTTGACATTAGTAGTTTCTGGAATAACTAGGAAAGCTTTCATCATCTCTAAAGTCTTGACAAGCAAATGCACTATTGCAGAGGATATAAACTAGCAAACCACGGCCCCAAAAAAGTATTTCATTGGATTGAACCAAGAATAAAAACAACAACAACACTAACTGATGGATGCATGAAAAAAAAAACAAGTCCACAGTTCAATGACTCTAGTTTTTTAAAAAGTGAACCAGTGCAGCCTCTGTAGTTGATCCTCTGATGCAGCTATATGCAATCACATGCACGTATGTAAATTATTTAGCTGAATGCAGCTCACTGAGAAATGAAAGAGTTTTCACATTTACATGGATTTCTGTTTATTTCATTTACCCTCTCTGGTCTGATTAGTGAGGTGACATTGGCTTATTAAAAACAGCAACAACAGCAGCAGCAATAAACAAAACCAAAATCAATGACAAAAGCAGGATGGTTAAAGATAAATGGACAAAGAATTTATTTATTGTCATATTTCAAGCTTGCTCTATTGGCAGATCATTTTTGCTCATTTTAAGCATTTATTTCTAGAAAGAAGCTCAATTATCTGCCAATAAAATAAGATAATGTAAAGCTTAAAAATTAGTATAAATATCTAGAAATATGTTTAATAGTCTACTACTGTTTGGTTTATTGTAATCTCGTAATAGGAAATACTAGATACATTTTTTACTAGATAAATATTTTCACTTGCTAAAACAGAATTTTTTTGCAGTGTGTCTCCTCTGTTCAGAGGCAAAAGTGGTAATGTGAACTGATCGTGCAAAACCAAACAGAACCACTTCAAACTGTGAGTCTTATTTATGAACTAAACACTGATTGTTAAGCAAAAAAGTAACTGTTGCCACCATTCAGTCATGTTAGTTGCTTATCTGGACCTTTGTGAGAAAGGACTTTCATGTAGCTGGACCTCCATAGATTTCAGTTGAATCTACATGCACTACTGTGTTAAAAAATCTTAAAGTGAGTTTTTTTTTTTTTTTTTTTTTTACAGATTTCCTGATGTAACTCTTTTTTTTTAGGATCTTAAATGGTTTTTATTTTGCAATTTTGCCGTCCTGAAGTGTCATGACGCATATTGTGACTCATCAGTCAGCCTGAAACAGATCAAATGCACACAATATCTCATCATGAACAATAGCTTTCTTTCTGTTCTCCTTTATGTCAAATGTTAAGTGGACCAGAAAGGCCTTATTTCCCAAGTGGTTATTCAAAACACAAGTGGGATTCATCCAGGAACAAAAGAACCTCTGTGCCGTATTTTTCTCTATTACTAGAAATGAATGTGGTAATAAAATGAACTAGAAGAACAGATGTGTCAAATCCCTGTGAAATACTATTCACTTTTCACAGTTTGAGACTGAGGAACACAAACAGAGGCTTCGATTCGGTTATCCTGGAACTACCACACATATTAAACATATAAAATTATATGTAAAATTACAACCGAGCCTAAAAATTTCTGCTTATGGTGAAATATTTGGATATTAGGATGCTAACTGTGTTGTGTGTTGTGTTCTGTTATCCGTGATGTGTGCGTTTTGACCAAATTTATAATAATGGCAAATGAAATGATTCTGATTCTGATCATCACTTTAAATAGTATTTTCAGTATTGTTCTTGACACACGTTTGCTTTTTTTTTTTCAACTTTACTGATTAAAGCCTCTTTAAATTGTCCTGACTGCTGCTACATATGCAAACTCTGCAGATTAAATGTTACGCTCTCCAGCTCTGCCAAAATGATGGAGAATGTTGGTGGACAGCAATTTCCAGGTCATATTTTCAATCTGATTTTATTCTGGGCCTTGATTCAGCCATTCCAAAATACAAACTTTCCTTTTTTTCCCCCAAGATGTTCCTTGGTAGTTCCTGTCCTGTCCTCACCAGTTTGCTTACATTTGGCTCCATCCATGTTGCCTGTGATGGCAATAAGCACTCCAGTTCGTCCTGCTGAAAAGCAACCCTAGAGCATGAAGCTACCACCAAAGTGGATAAAAGGTAATCGTAACAATGGTGTTATCTGGGTTTTAGGCTGTATTTGTATTTGCATTTGCAACAAACATAATGCTTTAGCTTTTGGACCAAATAGCTAGCCTTTCTCAGAATTGGCTTCCGTCTGGCCACTCTCCCATAGAAGCCAGATTTGTGAAGAGCTGATGATATATTTGAGGTCTGCACAGGTTGTGCCATATCTTTCTACTTTGTTATAATGGATTTCACGATGCTCCTAAGAGAGTTCAAAGCTTTGGCAATGTTTTAATGACCTTCTCCATCTCTTTTCCTCCCAACACCTTCATCTCAAAGCATTCTTGGTTTTCATGACAGCAGGACTGATCTGACTTGCCATTTTAGCTGTGAGACTTCCCAGAGTCAGAGATATTTATTGTGCAAGTATACAATTAGACACTGGTTGATACTTATCAATTATAGTTTTTAGTAGTAGTTTTTAGACTTTTTATTTTTTTAAATAAATAGAGGACATTTAAAAACTCTTCATTTGATTTTAATTCTGTCGTCACTTCAAAATTAACAGAAAAAGAAAATCCCATTATAATATACTCAAATTTGATGTTGCAATACAGCAAAAAGAGAAAAGGCAAGGAATAAAACATACAGTAGATACAGCCATAAATACAGGGATCTGCGTGTTTTGAGGGCAGAGAGATGATTTCCCAGAAAGGCTCTGCTGACTACAACATTAAAACATTTATGTTTAAATAAGAATTATCAAATGTTTATGATTAGTGAAAGGTCATGATGGATTACACTGTTCAAAGGGACACCAGAAACACGTAGAACTCAACGCCAATGGCGTCAACAGTCCTTTCAGACATTCGACCTTGCTGTGACCTTGACCCTGTTTGGAACCATTCCAAAATCTAATCAGTACATCTCTTCATTAGAATGATAAAGATGGAGATTTCACCTATCACTTTCTCCACTGGTAAATACAATGACAAGTAACATTTACTGTATAAACAAAGGTTTATAATTAAAAAGGATTTTTTTTTTTGTTTACCAGGTCATCCTTAAATATTTCTTACTCCCTTCCTACTAAAGCATCCGCTTTTCAATCCAGCACTCATCAACACTCTCAACAATCAAAACCGAATGTCAGACTGTGAAGTGCTTCTGAATAATCCTGCATATATTTACTTGAACTGCTGAAGATTATTTCAGCTTGAATAGCTACCTTGGAGTAGAATAATTTTTTCACAACTGATTGTCCTTCCAGGGAAAAAAAGAACAGAGATCACAAATGGATGTTCAAGCTCGAGTTTTCTGCATGAAAACATCTCCCAAAAGCTCCTAATGGCACAAGTACATGATGGCTCAATGACCTGATTTCCATTGTTTTAATCCAGTCAGAATAATTAGATGAAAGTTAATCGTATTGTTATTGCATTTGCCATTCTGACATTTGTTTGGGAAAAAAAGTTAATCAAATGCAAGCCAATTTTACGTAGCAATGTACTCAGAATTTTGTGGAACCCGCAGTAAAGTACACTCCAATAGCATTACATTTATGTTAGTATGTTAATATATTATTAGCATGTTAGTATGGTAATATATTATTTTCATGAGCTACAGCAAACTGCGTGCATAAACCATAACTAAATTTCTGCATGTTGCTTTCTGTGGAAGAAATTTATACTTTGACCTTTGAAGTAACCTTACTGTACACTGTTGCATTCTTTGCAGATTCAGTGTCTAATTTGACTGTGTAGAAAGGCAAAACCAAAGCATTTGCAGCCTAATACTTAGCAAGAAGCTTTCATATATCATTCACTGGCCACTTCATTAGGAATACCTCTTTGATTCAATTGTCCAATAAGTCAGTCATGTGCAATCATCCACAAAGAACTGGGCCAAACCATCTGCCTTGGGAACCAGGATGATGGGTCTGGAGCAGTCACTGTGGAACTCCTTAATTAAATGCATATCAAGCATAGCCTGGAGTTCCTCCTGAAACATCTGGGTTTTTTATTTTTTTGGTGTTTGGGCAACAGTAGGGTTGGCTGTGCAAAACCACCCTTGGAGGAGTCTCAGTGTGGTGCTCTATGAGGTTATTGCAACCAGATACAGGCAAAAACACATCAGAAACCTCTGTTTCCATTTTGAAAACCTTTGTTCTTTGGAATGGACTGTGGTCTTCACAGGGGACTGGGGTAGATTGAGCCACACATTTTAGATTTACCATCTGTGAACCCCCACTTATTCCTCTCAGAAACCATAATCACCAAAGCCACAGGGACCACCTCTCTCCGTGGTTTTAGAAGAATAAGGGAGTATATTTGCAGTGCCCCACCTTTATCTCTTCACCTTACCTCATAGTCAATGTCCCCTACTGGTGAGTAATTTAGAGCATTACATGGCATTTTATATCCCTGTGAAAACTTACATAGTCAAGTGGCCCTCTCACACAGCCAGGATCGATGCTCCTGAGCCTGGAGCAAATTCTATTGTGTTAAATGCCCCAATATGTAGCATTTTGCTCTGTCATGAAAAAGTTCAAAGGGACACCAGAAACACGTAGAACTCAACGCCAATGGCGTCAACAGTCTTTCAGACATTTGACCTTGCTGTGACCTTGACCCTGTTTGGATCCATTCCAAAATCTAATCAGTACATCTCTTCGTTAGAATGATAATTCCTTATAAATCTTACAAACAATCAACCACTCGTTCTTGAGATATTGTAAGATATCTCACTGCGAGAATTAGAATCTCAGATGGACACACAAACAACCCTACCACATAATGCATTCACCACCTATACATTTATAGTGACAAGAATGCCCTTCCACAATGCTCCAGAACCTCCTTCATCACTTCCATTGTAAATGTCTTCAAAACATATGGTCATGTACCAAATGCCTTCAATACAGTTCGGGGTATACCTATCCTGAAGTAGTCCACACTAGATACCTCACACATCAGCAACAACTGACTGGTATCCCTTCTCTCCTTTCTTTCTAAAATTCTTGAACATACTATATACAATCAGGTGTATCTCTGTCTTACCCAGAATCACCACAAGATTCCTTATGGCTTCAAAGTGGTGCATTCCACAGAAACATTGTTTTCAATTTTCTCAAGTTCTCCCACACCACCTCATTGCTGTGATCCCTCCACTGGCTTTCTGTGGCTGCCCATCTCAAATTTAAAATACTGGTGCTTGACCTCAAAGCCAAAAACGGCCCACCTATCTTACGGCACTTATCACACCCTTCACTGCACCACACTCCCTTTGAGCCACAACCACCGCTTGACTGGACCCACCAAGGTACAAGCGTCTACAAAGAACTTCTGTAAGCTGCTTTGAATAAGGGCATCTGTTAAATGCTATATATGTAAATGAATTATTCTGGGAATTTCCATTTTTCATGGAACCTTGATGTATTGAGAGCAGAAAAGACCACCATTTATTTATTAATAATTGTTTTAAATGGTATGCAGTATTGTCAAAAACCATAGGCACATGTAAAAGTAACCTGAGAAGCCACAGATGACTTTAAAATATTGAAATGAAATGTTTCTATATATTGTGCCCACTATTTGCCTTTCAAACCACATCAGTTGTCTCAGGTACACTGTAGTGAAGTTTTACAAAGGCCTCAAGGGTAGGTTGCTTCAATAATCTTGGAGAAGAGTTCTTCTGGAGGTTTTGCCTGTTAGGTAATCTCAGATAGCCTGAATTATATTTTATCTGAAAAGTGCTTTTTCATTCATTCTAGAATGATATGTTGGAGATTTTTATTCATTGATAGTTACATTTAATGTAGTGGCACATCCATTAAACAAGTTAGTTCCTGTTATCACTCACACTATAGCAGCTGTAAGCATTTGTTTCCTAATCATGCTGTCTTTTTGTCTCTCTCCCATGACATTAATGAGACAAAAAATGCAGTTTTCCTACCAAGAAACAGTAATACCCTCTGCTTTGAGGACCAAAGGGCAAGAGTGTCAAGGATTATGCTTATAGAATAAGAGGCCCTTGTGCAAGAAAAATATATAAGTAATGGATGGAGAAGTGGCAGCTGAGGGCTAGAACTGGGTACCAGTGTCACAGAATCCCATTGGGACAATGACAGTCTCAGTGAGGAATCCTTAAACAGGCAGCTCATTTCTACATCACACTGAGCAGCATCATCTAACAGAATGCCATGTTTTTATTAAAATAGGCCACAAAGATGGAAATTTCACCTATCACTTTCTCCACTGGTAAATACAATGACAAGTAACATTTACTGTATAAACAAAGGTTTATAATTAAAAAGCATTTTTTTTGTTTACCAGGTCATCCTTAAATATTTCTTACCCCTTTCCTACTAAAGCATCCACTTTTCAATCCAGCACTCATCAACACTCTCAACAATCAAAACCGAATGTCAGACGGTGAAGTGCTTCTGAATAATCCTGCATATATTTACTTGAACTGCTGAAGATTATTTCAGCTTGAATAGCTACCTTGGAGTAGAATAATTTTTTCGCAACTGATTGTCCTTCCAGGGAAAAAAAGAACAGATGGATGTTCAAGCTCAAGTTTTCTGCACGAAAACATATCCCAAGTGCTCCTAAGTGCAACAGTACGTGATGGCTCAATGACCTGATTTCCATTGTTTTAATCCAGTCAGAATAATTAGATGAAAGTTTCCCGTATTGTTATTGCATTTGCCATTCTGACCCTTGCAGTTAATTCAGCATTTGTTTGGGAAAAAAAAAGTTAATCAGCTGAGATTAAAAAGTGCAAGCCAATTTTACGTAGCAATGTACTCGGAATTTTGTGGAACCCGCAGTAAAGTACACTCCAACAGCGTTATATGTATGTTAGTATGTTAATATATTATTAGTATGTTAGTATGTTAATATATTATTTTCATGAGCTACAGCAAACTGCATGCATAAACCATAACTTGCATAATCAAGTGGCCCTCTCACACAGCCAGGATTGACGTTCCTGAGCCTGGAGCAAATTCTATTGTGTTAAATGCCCCAAAATGTGTCATTTTGCTCTCCGTTCAAGAACATGTTGAATTTCATTCTTGCTTTGGGAAATGTTGTGAAGAGGCATGGCTTCCAGGTATTATGTTGCATTATCCAAGTAGAATTACCACATAGCAATGCCCATGTGCACTCTGTTCTAAGGACCCAGTGAGGTCCATACCAATTCTTTCAAAGGGGACTTTGATCAATGGTAGTGGGCACAATGGCACTTTTTGGTTGGCCGGTGGATTCATCAGCTGACTACTGCAGGATCCATCCACAACCATTTCCCATAACAACATCTGAAATTCTGGCTAAATAATAGAATTAGTGGATGGGTAAGGAGGAGAATACCCATCACTTCTATTATATGCTGCCTGCCCTGGATACTATGCCAAATGGCCCTCAGCCAGTTGGACCACCTCCTTGTGCAACCCCAGCCAGTGGAACTGAACCCATTCCACCATCCCTTCAGGCACTCTGGTGACAAACTGTGCTAATATCACAAGGTCCACCAACTCTTTGGCACTGTGCTCCTCTGCCAGCAACCACCTTTGACAAGTGTCTTGGAGCTGCTGGGCAAAGGTGATTGAGGGTAAAGACAACCCCTTTTAAGAAGGCTCTCTTTAGTTCTGAGTACTCCAGGAGGTTTGTGCCTGGCTGTTGCGATGCAAGCTGGGCTTCTCCTGACAGTTGTAGTAGATGGAATGCCCACCGCTGCCAACTGCATGCTCAAAGAGCTCAACCAAGGCTTCTGGATCATTGTGAGATCCTATCTTCCAGAGAGTGATGTGAGCTGCTGCAGCTGCTTTGGAGTAGCTCTGGCCTGGACCAAGCTCCGAAACATCTGTTGATCCTCAGTCTGTGCCTGGAGGAAAGCCTAGAAGCACTGCTGTTGCTCTGCTTGCCGTCTGAGGTTGGCTTGATGTTGGCTCTGATAGATACTGGTGAGGGTTTTGGTGATGTTGGTGAGAGGAGAGGACATAACGGCATATCTTCCTCACACTTGAGTTTCAGCAACAGTGTAGCACTTAAATTTTTGGAGGGGACAGAGGACACAGAAGGCAGGCTTGGGATAGTACAACTTGGCTCTCTCTTTGTTGTTCCCTTTTCTTTTTCTTTGCTCTCACTTCCAAGGTTTTTGTTTCACATAGAGACACAAACAACTTAGCTCTAGCTACTTGGATCTCGTGCCACTCTGCACACATTTTTCCCTTTATCATATTGCAGTAACTCACCGAAACACAAAACACTTGTCTATTAATCACCCACATGCACACACTCAATCTTTACCATGCATTTTCCTGACACCGCCCTCCATTCACAAACTAGTGAACTAGTGGTGCTCGACCATATCCTTGCCACCAATAGTGCGAAAAGCAAAAAAAAAAAAAAAAATAATCCAGTAAGTGGCAGTTCTGCAGCTAGAAAATGGCCAGATTGGTTTAAATTGGAAGGAGGTCGATGGTAACTCAAATAACCATCTACTGCAACTGTGGTGAGCAGAGAAAAGAATCTTAGTTCATTGACACATTGAGGCTTGAGGTAGATGGGCTACAACAGCAGGAGACAACACTAGGTTCCACTCCTGTCTGCCTAGAAAAGGAATGTGAGGGTACAGTAGCTACAGACTCACCCAAACTGGACAGCAGAAGATTGAAAAAACATTGCCTGGTCTGATGAATCTAGATTTCTGCTGGCTGAAGATGCAGATGGTAGTGTCAACAACATGACTCCATGGACCCAACCTGCCTTGTGTCAACAGTTCATTGCTGCTGGTTTGGGAATGTTGTGGGAATGTTGTCTTGATACACACTGGGTCCTTTAATACTAATCATTTGAATGCCAAAGAGTATTGTTGCTAACCTTGTGCATCCTTTTATGACCACTGTTTACCCATCTTATAATGGCTACTTCCAGCATAATAATGGGTCATGTCACAAAGCACAAGTAACACTGAAGAGGTTCCATTAACATGACAATCAGTTCAGTGTACTTCAGTGGCCTCCTCAGCCGCCAGGTAGAATCCCATATTTGCAGTATGTATGTGTAGCTGGTGAATCTGCAGCTGTTATGTGATGCAATTACGTCAACATGGACCAGAATGTCAAAGGAATGTTTCCAACTCCTTGGGTCAAGGATTTATCTGAGAGCACTGCTTTGACACTTATTATTTGATGAATAATTCTGACACACATGTTCATTCATCCAACTTCCTCTCAAGCCAGCAGCAGCAGCAGCAGCCCTCTTCACAAGTCTGACACCATCCTAATGCAATGATGAAATGCCTGGTCAGTCATAACAAATTTTAAATTCTGCTAGATATTATGGTGATGTGGTTCTGGTGAAAAAATAACGAATCTTGATTTTGTTGAGATTTATGTAATCTCTAATCTAGTTGTAACTCTCTAATCTAGTTATAACTCTCTCTCGCTATTAATTGTGGGCTTTAGTAAGATGCATTAGTAAATCCTACTAAAATGATCTTCATGTGAGGAACGATGTATTTTCATGCACACTTATTAAACACTATGTTTTCTGAAATGTAACTTAAAAATGGTCATGCTATATGTTAGATGCCAACTCAAAACTTATTTTATTTTGTGAATACTGGTAATGCTGCAATAACACTAAGTTAAAGGTTCGTGTTTTCCCTTATGGAAAAATCACATGATCATATGTATATTCACATTATTACGTGAGTAATATCTGAAAAAGCAAGTGATAAAAAAATTAATTAACTGTGTAATAAATCACAAAAAAAAAAGTCTGAATAAATGAATTGTGTAAAAAAAATTAAACATGAAAATTAATGCATGTGTCAAAATCGAGTGAAAAATAAATGAATCTTGCTTTTTAAAAAAATCACATTTAAAAATAATCATCTAATAAATCACATATGAAAATAAATAAATGAATATAAATACATCATGTGTAAAAAAAAAAAAAACAGGTGTGAAGAATAACCTATGAACTATCTAAAAAAAACCTGCATATGTAATTTCACATTTCACCTTTGAATCATGTGTGTGACTTTTCTGTTTTATTTTTATTTTATGCAATGATGCATTTTTTTTTTGAAGACATATTCAGATTACACCAGTATATAATGCATTATCATACATGTAATCTAACTTTGATTTTGGAGCAAGAAATAAATATAGCTAGGTTTTGCAACAGAATCTGAATCTTTGCTCATAAACGCATCAAATTACCCAATGTTTCTGAGACTCACTGACCCGAACACACACCCGTGAGGGTCTTCAGGCATCGTACATGTGATGTTTGAGTCATGGGGTTTTGTGTGAGCTGCGATTCAATATGCTGCTTGTTCTAATATGTTTTCACTTGTATAAAAACTACTCAGAAGATCTTCATAATCCTAGGCTAATAATAAACGGATTCAACGGACGTGTTGTCATTTAACAAGGAAAATGTTTAATCTATGAAGGTTTCTTTATGGAGATGTTTATTTAACATTTATAGAAGGAGTCTCCAGTGTCAGTAAGCTTCCTGCCACGAGAGGTTTCAGGACAGAGGACTTTACACGTTCTGGTTTCATGACTATATGACAAGCTGCATTTTTTTTGGCCATTTACTTAAAGAGAAAGACAAAAGCGGCTGGTGTGCTGCTTTAAGGTGATAACAGGAACTAACCTGTCTTGCACATGTTCCACAACATTAATTGTAGCTATAAACAGTTTAAAAAGCACATTGTATCAATCATTATTAACTTAGAAAAAAATGTAATTGACAAATGAGAGAAATAAGACACTTCTGGACATGCTGTTATTGAAAAATAATGCACTTAAATGAACTCTGCTTCATGTTTGGCAGAAGCACATGACCCCACCATGGTCGCATTCAGAGTGGATTACTGGCTCATGCGCACAGTGTTCTCGGGATCCACTACGGATCCACTGTGACCCTGATCAGGATAAAGTATTTACTGAAAGTGAGTGAGAGTGTAACGCGGCTGAGAAGTACCTTCTCAGGCAGATCCGCGGCCACCTACACGGGCTTTTATAACACGGCGATCTCAGGAAGGTAATCAGCGTAAATGTGCAGCACCTGGCCGCGCCTCCTTATAAGCCCTCCGATCGCCTCACTCCGCGCGCGGATATAGATCCGTGCCGGGTAACAGCACAGCGCAGCGCAGCGCAGCGCAGCGCAGCGCCACGCTACTCTGATCGGTGATTTTGGACATGTAGAAAAGAAATAAAGAAAGGGAGAGAAATTATTGAGGGAAAGAAAGAAAAGGGAGCTCAGAAGCGACTTAATTTCACCGATGAGTTAGCTGAGTGTGTAACGTTACGTCTTAGGGTTCACAACCTCTCCGGTTCGTGTCCCGCTCTGAATGTCTCCATTTTAACGGGAGTCTTTTTGATCCGTCTCCGCACTTGGCTCCTTTCCACACCATATATTGTCCTCCCGGACAAGCTGGCCCTGCGCGAAACTCTTGAACATCTTATCGCCTAGCCCCATAACAGTATGTCCGCACCAACACCGGAACCAGCGGGTTTAGGATGGATAGCGGAATTTGTGGCTGGTCAGGCCACAAATGGCTGAGCAAGCTCTGGCAGCACTGTTTTCAGAAATTTGGGGTGTGTCTGAGCGGGTTGCACAGATTCAGTCCATGTTGCAGCCCCAGCCCACTTCCCCAGTGGATGCAAATCAAGAATCGACCCGTGGGTTGACTTCCCAGCCCCAGCCCATGACTCGGTCTCCCTCTACCCCTGCTGAGACAAGGTTGCCCGCTCCCCAGCCCTATGCTGGAGAAGCAGGGAAGTGTAACCCTTGTATAAAGCAGTGCTTACTGGTTTTTGAAATGCAGCCCTCCCAGTTCCCATCTGAAAGGGCGAAGATCGCCTTTATGATTTCTCTCTTAACTGGAAAAGTGCTAGCATGGGCCACAGCAGTGTGGCAGAATAGATTAGCTGACCACTCCACTCTGGACTCATTTGTGTCAGCACTAAGGAGCACCTTTGACCATCCACTCACAGGGTGGGGGGGGCATGACATCACCCCTTCTGCAGCTCCGTCAAAGTAGCCGCTCAGTGGCTGATTATGCCGTGGAGTTCAGGACTCTCGCGGCGAGCTCAGGTCGGAATACCCAAGCTCTCCTAGCTGCATATGTGCAAGGCCTCTCTGAGGACTTAAAGGACGAACTGACTATTCGTGACCCCCCCTGATGATCTAGAAGCATTATATGATTTGTCAATCAGAATCGATAACCGCTTGCGTGAACGACGCAGGGAGCGCCGTTCAGCCACAGTGAACATGCTGGCTAACAAATACAGACAGGCTTCCATGGACCTCTCCAGTGGGCCCAAGTCTGATGACTCCTCGGTAGAACCCATGCAATTGAGCGCTGCTGGCTTGCCTCCTCACGAGAGGGAAGCTTGTAGAAGTGAGAATAGGTGTTTGTATTGTGGGCAGATGAGTCACTGGCATTCACATTGTCCCCGCCTGATGCCAAAAGGCCAGGGCCATCCCAGGAAGAGGGACCTGTGATGGCCCCAGACACTGTTCCTCACCCGTCTGGCCTCTTCATTCCTGTCGTCATTGATTGGGGAGAAGGCAAAGAAACCACTAGTCCCATAACAGAGAGTGAATGAGCACACCCTGAAGTGTTTCCTTCCTTACATTTTAGAATGTAAAGAAGACCTGATTAAATATCGTTGTACAGCAATTACATTTCACTGGTACATTTCATTGTTCAAAGCACTCTGCTTGTCTGTGGTTACTACATACAATTCCACACATTTTCTATGGGCTGTCAGTCAGTCTGTGTTGCATGGCGACACACAATACTCTATTCAGCTGGGGCTTCTTTGGGAGCTATTTTCAGTGACGGAGGAAAAAAGAAACTTGGCTATACTGTGTCTGAAATGTTACTCCATATTAATTTCTTGATTATAGAACTGTTGTATAAAAGTAATGTCTCACTTGCAATTGTGCGTTGTGCCCATGGCAGATCACAGCTATGCTGATATTCAGCACCTTTGCTTGTGCATTATTGGTTAAGTATACAATTGTGAAGTATGTGTGACAACTTTTGGAGTAAATCCCAAAATAGGTGTTGCTTTTGAAACATACAGTAGTACTTTCAGTGTGATAAAATAAATTTAATATGTCTCTAGCAGTCCACCCTGTTCAAGCAGAGCACACAAATTCAAATAAAAACAGCAGCGGAGCATTTGTATGATGTTATGCTCCACACTTGAGACTGAGAAAGGAAATGGTTTTTGGACCTTGTATGTAATTAGTGTATGGATAACATCAAGTAACAAAGTAAAATGTATGGATAAAAGCCTCAACAATAGTCTCTATTGAACAAGAAAAATATAATTTAAAACAGCCTTTGGAAAGGTCATATAAGCTCATTCCCAACTGTTATTAGGTTTTAATTTATACATCTTGTCATTCCTTAGATAATTTTGTCCCTGCAAAAGCAATTTGCTTAAGATTAATGTTGGTTCTTTACATATCCATGGTGATCAAGTTTAAAGCACACAATGTTTGCATAAAGACTAGAGTATTTATTTTAACAGTTGCATGTCTTTAAAATGTCCAGGTAAGATATCCCATGCATAACAGGAAACACTTTGCTGAATGGAGAACATACAATTTTGGACATGTGCATATTGTTTATGCTCTGTTTGTCCAGCTGCTTTGATAATAGTCCCACGATACTCTGATGCTGGCAGAGTGGTATTTACAGGAAGTGCACAGTCCATTTCCCATGCCCAGAGAAGTGTGAGACTCGCTTATTTCAGAACACATGACAGGCCTGAATGACAGGAGAAAAACATGAATACATGGTTGCTTGTATCTTGTAAAATATAATACTCCAACTCTGCTTACATTGTGCTCTACATCTGGGATATGTATTGGACAGGTCCCAAATGCAAACCAAGAAACAATTTATGAGTACAGTACAGCCTACTGTCTCTATATTAGAAGAGTTATAGAGTCATAACAGAGAGCTTGTTGGACATCCCATTCCAAAACCATGGGCATTAATATGGAGTTGGCCCCAACTTTGCAGCTACAACAGTTTCTACTCTTCTGGGAAGGCTTTGTACAAGGCTTTGGAGACTGTCTGTGGGAGATTCTGCCCATTCAGTAAAAAATAAATAATGAAATAAATAAAATTGTGCATCAGGCACTGATGTTGGAGAAAGGCTGGCTTGCACCTGGCTCACACCAAACTCATCAGACCATGTCTTTATTGACCTTGCTCTGTGCACAGGAGCACAGTCATGCTGAAACAGGAAAGGGTCTTCCCCAAACTGTTGGCACAAAGTCAGAAATATACAATTGTTTAAAATGCCTTTGTATGCTGTAGCATTAACACTGTCCATCACTGGAACATAGAGGCCTCGTCCAAACCCCCAAAAACAGCCCCAGATCATTATCCTCCTCTACCAAACTTTATTGTTGGCACTATGCATTCCAGTAGGTAGTGTTCTCCTGGCATCTGCCAAAACTAAACTCATCCATCAGACTGCCTGGTAGTGAAGTGTGATTAATGACTCCAGAGAACATGTTTCCACTGCTCAAGAGTCCAGGAGCATGGTTTACACCACTCCAGTTGATGCTTGGCTGTGTACATAGTGCTGATGTGCTTGATTTTATGCACTTGTTAGCAGTGAGAGTTACTGAAACACTTGAACTCAATAATTAGGAGGGGTATCCACATACTTTTGCCCATATAGTGTATATCAAGAAACAGTATATATATATATATATAGCAAATGAAAGGATCCAAAGGGCAAAGACACAAAGACAAAAATGGGCATACAAGTTATTAGAAAATATTGATACACTTTCAGTAAGGGAGACTGAAACCTTTTCCTGAACACTAATTGTAAGGCTGTTCCATAACTGTGGGGCTTTGTAAAAGAAGGCTCTGTCTGGCTGTAGCCTTCAATATTTTTTGTGAATCCATTTATTTCTGTAAAGCTGCTTTGTGACAATGTCCATTGTTAAAAGCGCTATACAAATAAAATTGAATTGAACTATTTGAGGTACCAACAAAGAGCCTGCACCTTCTGATCAAAACAGGGGTGGACATGAATGTGATGAGGCTTGAAGATAATGAGTCATGAAGGAAATGAGGGTATGAAGGTGATGAGGGTATAAAAGTGATGTAGGCATGAACGTGATGAGTACATGAAGGTGATAGAGGCATGAAGGAGATGAGCTTGAAAAAAATGAGTAGATCAAGGTGATGTGGTCATAAAGGGGATAAGAACATAAAGGAGGTGAGAACATGAGGGTGACAGGGCAGTAAGGAGACAGAGCTTGAAAAAGATGAGTAGATTAAAATGATGGGGCCATGAAGCATGTGACTACCTGAAGGTAATGGGGGTATGAATGCAATGAGGAGTCCCTACTTCCACTCTGCATGCAAATTACATTGTCCTTAACCATTACGGGACAAAAAAACATACATCTCTCTCTCTCTCTCTCTCTTTCTCTCTCTGTCAAGCTACACATGCTACTCCTGAGATACCAGTGACCACTGACCCCTTCTGCTCTCCGGACCTGCCTGATCCATCCTGATGGCCTTATTCTGGTTAGAGTTCTCATCAGATGGAGATTGCTCACTGCTGCTGGGGGTGGCCCCACATGGATGGCCTGAAGATCATTAGGACTGCTGGGGATGGTGCCACTTGAGGACTGTGGAGATGGCTTTGCTGTAGTTCATATAGGTGGTTGTACTGTGATGACTTGGGACTGCGACCTCATGTGAAAACAATTTCTTGGTTACACAATTGCACTATTTATCCATATAGTACACAGTTATAGAAGGGATTTATTTATAATTGCACTATCCGTTACACCCAGATGAGGATGGGTTCCCTTTTGAGTCTGGTTCCTCTCAAGGTTTCTTCCTCATATCGTCTCAGGGAGTTTTTCCTCGCCACTGATTTTTTTGGGCTCCCTATTCAGATTATGCAAAGTAATTGTAGTTGATTGTAATTGTAATTGATTGTAATTCTTGTAAATATACAATATCTGACTTTGGGAGATCTCACAGTTAAAATGTCACATTAGTCTTGTTGTCATGAAGGTTACAAGCGCAGGGCAGAATCTACAAATGAATGACTTGGAAAAAGAAGAAAGTTTTTGGTTTGAAATGGCCGAGTCAAAGACCGGGCTTAAATCCAATTTAAAATCAGGACCTGGAAATTGCTGTCCACCAACGTTCTCCAAATAATTTGGAGAGTTGGAGAAAAGTGGTATTGAGGAATGGAAGAAAATGCCAAAATTAAAATATGCAAAGCTCATATAGACACATCTGAGACAACTCAAATCAGTGATTGCTGCAAAAAGACAATTCACACTAAGGGGGTACACTTCTCAATTAAGTGGCTTTTAGATTTTTTAAAAAAATAATTCTGAGGACATCTGAATAATTTATTATATTTTATTTCTGTAGAGAGTCACTTCAAAGGAGCAGAAAAAAAATTCTGATTCTGATATGCTTAAATTTGATGCAACACAGCAAAAAAAGAAATAATCATTGGAAGGTGAATACTTTCTGGCAGCACTCTATTTCTTGAATAGAAGCATCCTTGACAAGGATTCTCAGTAGTGTCTCGACCATTCACGTTAAAATTATTCACTTGCCTTTTAAGCTGGAAAAAAAAAAATCATGCTCCCACTGTTACTTGTGCACACTAATTAATGAAGCCACGAGATACGAAATCGACAGTTTGAAGGATAAACTGACCAATCTGCTACTGGTGAGTCCCTTTAAATTTATTCGTAATTTTATCCATAACTCGGTCCTAGCCATGTTAATATTATTATTTATTATTATTATAGATAATTAATCCTATGCTACACATTTTTAATGTTTCCAATAAAAGCCACAGATTTTGCTAAAAACAAGCAAATAAACAAACAAAAAAAAAAACAAAGCTAAATTTCCCACAAGGTCACAAATTTCCCACACACACATAGGCAAATGTACACAAAAACAGACTGATCCAATGTGACAACTTAGAATTCCCCTAAGCCAGTTTTCTTGAAAGGCTGAAGCCATCTGAATTGTGACATGGTATAGCAGTATCCTGATGAATAACAGCAGCACCAGTTTAAACGCAGAGCTGCTATTAAGATACCGGTCACAAATGGAGAACAAACTTCATTTGCGGTTGTCCCATTTAATACTCCAATAAAGCCATAGAGCATAAACCACTCAATCCATTTCAAATATAAACAGACATCATCTTTAAACAGTATAGATTACAGATGCCAAGAGATTCCACGCACTCGTATAAGCAAGGGCTAAACATGGAGACATACTGAAAATGTATCTACAATTAAGAGAAAGTAAGAAGGAACAATCTTTAGTGTAGTTAGAATAACAGCACGACCAGACGTGCTGTATTAAGGACCGTTTCATCTTTTTTCCAGTGTGAGTGATATCAAAGGGTTTTTGGTGGCAAATCCACTAATGAGGACAGAACACAGGCCATAAACATGCCATGGCAAAAGAGAAACAGGGAACATTAACTAAAAGAACTGATTTGTTTCACCAGAGACCAAAAAGAACTGACAGGGGACGGCTAACAAAAACAAAATCAGACGTTTCCCAGAACTCCGAGCAAGCATTGGCTAAGAGCATGCTTCTGTAATCCAGAATCCCAGTTCCAGCTGTGCTGCTTGGTGCCTGATGTCCCCGAGAAAGAAACCGTTCTTTCTCAGGCTTTCACTTCATGATGAAACAGCATCAGACAGACGCGGACAATCTTTGGGAATGTTGACACACACTGTTAAAATAACTGCACCCTGACACTTTAAATGTTTATATTGAAATATTTCTGAAGTGCAAATCGAAAGTAGTATTGGACACAGCAAACGTTGGACTCCAGAAGTTCCAGAATGCAATGCAGCTATATGACACAGTTAAACTGAGTTGGGACAGAAACTCGGCTCAGCTAGTCTGTGAGATGACAAGCACAGATGACTGCGCTGATGGCGGTGTTATCATGAAAGCTTTTTTGGCGCCTTATCTGTTCGAGCAGAGGTGAGAGCGCTGGACAGACTAAAGGAGTAGCACGCTGCTGCATCACTCCTTTTGGGTAGAGATGAAGAGAGGACTGAATCCCACTGGCCCCGCTATCAGGAGGTGGAATGGCATTGTGAGTAATGTAGCAAGCCATTAACAAAAGTGAAAGTAATTCAGCACGGCAATGGAAAAAAAGTCGGAACTAAAAAAGTAAACTCACATAAAGGCTTTCAATTCTTTTAGAGACATTTATTCGTGTTTCCAAACCAATATTTCTTACACTGATACAAGGTCACAGTGCCACGAAGAATAGCATATGCGTTTTAGCTGAATAATGTTTCATTCTTTTTTTCTTTTTCTGTATTTGAATGTAACATTTTAAGCCACAAAATGGCTTTGACTGCACCCACAGAATCCCCACTGAAACACTAAAGCATTAACGGATGAAGGACTGCTTCTAGGACACAGGAGCAGATACAGCTCAGACACCAATGCTGTGACCGATTACCGCTGAAATTGAGAGAAGCGGGTAGCTACACCTTTATCAAATTATACTCTGAGCACTGCTTATCACCCAAACATAAATCTGAAGTCTGTACAAATCGATATGCCTCTGAAATAAAGATCACTACCTGTTTGAACATTCTGTAGTAGCGCACATGTTCACAGTTTTACCGTACCGAATGATCTACAGCATTAAGTTACAAGGACAACCAAAATAACAGGCTTATGCTTGGTTCATTAATGTATTAACACACCAAGACACTAATATCTGCGTCTAAATCCAAAATAATGCAGATGTTCGAAACATTTTAACCATTTACGAAAACACTGAACGTAAATACTTGCACCGTTAATTAGCATCTAATACAGAACCACAAATGGCCACAAATGGCCAGTTTACCGACTGCACATTCTACTGTGTGTAGTGGAGCCGATGCGACGTTCTTCCAAAGCACTGAGCAGCAAGGACTCATAAAACGCCGGTGATGATTCTTGAAAATTATGCTCAAACCCATGTGGCGGAAATGTGGGCTGAAGAGCTTTCCTGCTTTCAGCGCACTGCCACTGCTTTTTGACCAGTGTACAATATAAAGCATAACACCTACTCAAAACAACAATACAGTACAGCAGCAGCCACCAAGAGCAATGACCATTCATGAACAATGAAAAACGAAAAGAAATGACTAAAGCTCTTTCACACAGAGCCCTCATGACAGCCGTGATTGCCATTAATGAGACTGAAGCTGGCGACGGTGTGATTCTGCGTGCTTTTGAGCGAGCTCATGCGTGTGTTGCCGCGCACCGTACTTTGCATGTGCAGTGGCAGAGGAGGGCAGCAGCAGCAGATATGTTTGTTGAACTGCTTCTGGAAACTCTTGCTCAGCAGGTAGAGAGCGAACGGATTGACGCACGAGTTGGTGAATGCCAGGATGCGGGCCGCCACACTGGTGACGAAGTGCATCATGGATGTGTCCACCTCAGAGTAGTGGTAGGAGCGGTACAAGTAGATGACGTGGCTCGGGAGCCAACAGATAGCGAAGAGCCCCACGAACACCAGCACCATCTTAGCCAGCCGCTTCCTCGACTCCATCTGAGGTAGAAAAGGGAAAAGTAGTTCTCCTCTGTAAACCGCAAGCTTCATCAGTTAAAAAAAATTTAGTGGGCAAAAGACTTTCAAAAAATACATTTTCTAGTTGCATTCTTATTTTTTATAAGGAGTGTTATAAACATTCTCAAACTGTCTGTGTAATCCCATATCCTGTGCTATACAAATTATATTAATTATGATGCCAAAATGGCATCAGAGTTAAAAGCTCTGGGCAGTTGATCGGAAGATTAGGAGTTCAAGCTGCCACTGTTGTGTCCTTTTTCTGCAAAGACCCCTAACGTCGATCTGCGCAGCTCAATTGTAAGGTGTTTTTTGCCAAACGAGTAAATATATTTGTAAATCATCTGGCTCTCATCCATGACTGAGAGAACAAAAACAATATAAGATGTATCTCGAATAAGTACAGCATACCATATCTCATAATATTTAATGCCTTTTGGCTCATGTTAATATGAGTCATTGGATATTTCCTGGTCTTTTTTTTTCAGTGTACCATACATGCTCTTATTATTACTTCATGCATTGTTACTCATGAGAACCAATTACTGGTTTCTTTATGAACGCACAGAAGGTATGAAAGGTTATTTAAATCCACTGTCGATGTATTCATGCGGTCTTTTCATGCTACGCATCAAGGCGTATTTGCATTCAAAGTGCAGACAAAGACATAAAATATATGCTTGGTGCATGTAATAATAACATTTTCTTTTAATTAGAAGCATATCAGTAGCATGGTAATTAGACTTGTCTCTTTTCACATAACGTGATTTAGCTTAGGAAACCTTTTCACCTTTTTTTTTTTTTTTCCATAAATGATATAATTTAATATAATAAATACGTCTTAGCTAATAATTAGAACCTTGCATGCATTACATTACACTTGCTTTTTTCAAGCTGCACAAAGTCCTGCTGCAGGTCATTTTTAAAACTGATGTCAACGCACAGTGTTCGTTGTTGTCATGTCGTGAGACACGAGAACATATGCATTGCATTATTAATCATTAGACATTTATTTAAAAAATTTGAAATCTCTACTACCTTTAAGCCACCTTGTTTTTTTTTGCTTTGCAGAACCTATTAATAGAAAGGTTTGAGAAATCTTGCAGACTTCATTAAAAGTGGACAAGCATTTTTTTTTTTTTTTTGGTTAGCGTTTGTTAATTGCCTATTTGTTTCCAGCTCTCAACATAACTGAACAAGGGTTGAAGGCGTCTCAGTAACGTGGCTCACTAAACAGCCGAAGAGTTAAAACCAGACCAAGGGGTTCTAATTAAATGTAATACAGCAGCGTTGTTAAATTCTCAATTCCGACTAGTCGGGAAGGTGTTGATTAATTTTCTCTCACGGCAGTTATGACAACTGTGCAGTGGCAAGGCAACTCACACACTCCACATAACCTAAGATTGCTAAATAGATCTTAAAAACATTTTGTTGTTTAACAGGGAGAAACATATCATGACTGACCAGTTTTCGGTCATGTCATGGAGCTGGTTATTTAACCTTTATGGAAGGTCTGAAGAGGAAATGAAAAGAGAGAGGCTAGTGAGGGAATGACTGTATATAGCTGTTATGGCTTAAGGAATAACAGTTACCAGCTTGTCTTTCTGAATTAAACGTAACTATAAACCATTGAAGAGTATGTACCATCTTTAATCGATTAAAAGTTAGAATTGTTGGCAATTTGCTGTGGAATAAGAGCAAGCAAACGATTCTGGACATGAAAAATAATCCACTTCCGGATCACACCCCACCCATCATTGATTATTTTACTATACTAGCATGTATTAATGAATTTATTTGTGATATTTATTAAAAGCATTTTTGGTATTGGGCAAATATATGCACTTGGTGTGAAATGATGTAGACAAAAGAGATTTTTATTCGCGATTGCTACTTAGGTCCTCAGGTGTTTCTGGTTTCTAAGAAATTGCTAACGCATAGTGATTCATTTAATTACTTGATGATTTTCATTGCATCTCACCTGCCTCCTAATGGGTATCTTCCCCTCGACTGGCAAATTAATTGTGCTCCTAATCAGGCTCCTGGCGATGAAGAAGTAGTACACAGAAATGATGAAAAGCGGGATTACATAGAATATAAGAAATGAGGCCATGGAGTGGATTTTGGGGTGCAGGTCTCCTGTGTGGGGATATGGGGCACAGGTTTTAAAGGTTTCATTGGTCTGTGTGATGTGAAAGGTATGCAGGTCAGAGAAAATGGCTTCTGGGATGGCCAGAACCATGGACAAGAGCCAAATAGCAGCAGCTTTCAAACAGGTCTTAGCTGTAGCATGGGACGTTGGGATGTCCATGGGTTTTACAATGGCTTTATATCTGAAAGAGAAGGAGAATTTTTTTAATAGAATTTTACAGCGTTCATGTGTAATTGCACTATATACATATATAATGTATTATATACATTATACATAAATTATACATGTCATAACTAAATAAAAATCAATTACTGGAATATGGAAATTGATATGAAATTTAAAAACAGATTCCAAAGCAGTAACTCCGACTGTTTGAGCAGCTACACGGAAATGTGATTCTGGTGGTGATGTTTAATGTCTTACTACTTTAATCTATTCCAAGCACCACAAAGAAACATGACTCATTAGCCTGGGATAATTCAGTTCAATTTTATTTAACAATGGACATTGTCGCAAAGCAGCTTTACAGAAATATAGAAATTCAGGGTATAAATTTTAAATGTGTAAATTTATCCCTAATGAGAAAACTCTCTGAGATGATACGAGGGAAAAACTTTGATCTGGGTGACATGGACAGTGCAATTATAAATAATTGTAAAAAAAAAAAAAAATCACTTCTATAACTGTGTCCTAGATGGTCAAAAAGTGCAATTGTGTAACCAGGACATTCATCATAGTTTTTCACATGAAGTCTATTTTGCTGAAGTTATCAGCTGTTCACGACTTGAGTGAAAAGCTTTTCGTGGCAATTGCAGTCCTAAAGCTATCATAGTAATTGCAGTTCTAAGCCAATAATGCACTTGTAAGTACTCATGTCACATCACAGCAGACCAGACCTATCTTTTCTGTTTTGAAGACCATCTCCGCTGTTTCGAAATCTCTTAATTACACACAGGAAACATTTTCTAAGATTGGTTTGGATGATGTATAACCGCTTCTAACTAGATTCGTGTGAGGTGTGAAGGCCGTTACCTTTTCTTTCTAAGAATAACTGCAACACTGACGGCCACTGCTAGAGCACAAGGCTGCTACACTAATGGGGAATTTTACACTTGATTTATTAGGCTTTCAGGTACTGATATAAAGGGAGCGAGACTGACGGGGCAAGTGATTTTGTGCAAAATTGCCAGCGATGACTATACCCACTGTACTACGGGAATACTGAATATCTATCAATGTACTGTAAGCGGTTAAGGATCTCATAATGATAATCAGATGTAAACATCTTTTATTGCTTCGCAGTCCATCACCTGTGCTCCAAACGTCTGTATTTCCTGAAAACCGCCATCAAATCATCCCTCAACGAAAGGTTTAGCTTAATTAGAGCACTTACAATCAACCGGGTAATTATATGATGAGCAAAACTGGCATCAATGTCGTCATGCTGTGAAATGTGAAATTATCTAATCCTTAACGTACGTTTTTTTGCAGCAAGGGATCTGTCTGATATATATGTGGGAGCTTATAGCATGTTGATATGGATCTTTTGTGGCTGTTTTAAGCAAAGATATCTGTAGTCTGACTTGTAGATTGACTTTTTTTAAAAATAGGAAAAAAGAAAGGAATGGCCACTACCAGAATGCAAGACCTCTAATACAATACAATCAGCCAGTGCTTTACAAAATGGGCATCTGTAAGCACACGACTAAACGTTACTTCTAATGCTGGGCAGAAGAAGCCAAGCGTGACATTAGGCTTCTTATTTCCATCAAGCTGGGGGGATCCTTCTGTTCCAGAAGACTGGGACCACACACACACACACACACACACATGGTTTGGACTAACTCCGAGGACAGTTTCCCAATGCGTAAACATACGTGGATATTTACACACATTGCTCACAGAATGGTGTCCTTTAAATAACAGACGTTACAAAAGCGGTCATTGTTAGTCTGATGTTAGTCAGTGTGTGTGGGTTGATGAGCAGGATATACCACCCTGCAAAACAGGGATCTTGTGAAGACATCACGAATTCCCATCGAGTACGAAGCTCTCTTACCCAAATAAACGGACATTTCTGCCAGACGGTTAGAATTTGTTTGGAGATTAAATTGAACATAATTGCCCCTAGCGTACATGCAAATCAGCACAGAAAAGGGACACAAATAAAGGGATACGAATCACTGTTTTGAAATGATGACGATGATGATCTCCGTCTCTGGGTTTGACCCCTACTGAAAATCGGTGGTTCTGAATGGACTCATGATTTGAACATGAAGAAGCCCCAGTGCACAAAACGAAGAGTGTAAATGAAATGCTCTGCGTGAAAGAGTGGTCCACTTTCCAACCCGACATTACAGGAAGACAATGAGTGTTTTTATGTGTGGGAAAATATATATATATATATTGTGTTACAAGAAAACTGCACAGCATTCCTATGTGTCACTAACTGCAGTTGCCTTTTGTATATTATTTCTGTTCATTTTTCATGCATTCTGGAATTATGCATTAATAATTTAATGCATTTTAGCATCTTTATTTTACCTTTCTTACTTTCAGGACACAATTACTTAGTTATAACTTAGTTATATATCTACATAATGTAAAGTAAAAATACTGTCATGCTCATTAGAAACTGATGCATACCTTGATCTGGGTCAAATTCATTCTAGAATATTGCACTAAAGAGAGACAGACATTGCGGTGCATGACTTTTACGGTCCTGTTTGTAGAACAGGACCTGGATCTGTCCCAAACACATCACGCTGTCGCTAAGCCCTTACCTGTCGGCTGCCAGAGCGGTGAGGGTGAACACTGACACGCCAACAGACGTGAGCTGGATAAACGGGATCAGTTTGCATCCTGTTCTTCCGAAGAGCCATTCGTCGGCGAGGTACCGGCTGGCGTCCACGGGCGCGCACGCCACAAGCAGCAGCACGTCGCCGAACGCAAGGCTGCACAGGAACAAGTTGGGGACGTTGCGCATGGACTTGACGGCGCAGAAGGTGCGAATGAGCGTCACGTTGCCTACAAGACCCACGGCGATGATCAGCGCGTACGCCGCCGCGATCGCGACTCCCGCGTGCCACAGCGAGGCTTCGCGCGCGTCCGGAGAGCTCCGGCGCTCCCACGACTCGTTGGACGCGGATTTTTCCTCAGCGATGGAGGTAAACATTTCCTCTAAAGACATTATGCCGGCTACTGCTTTAGTATTTAATCCTCCTGGTGATTTTCTTTTTTTTTTTTTTAGCTATTTTTGTTTTTCATATCTACTTTACTTTGCGCATTTTACAAGCTCTTCGGGACACTTTGAAACTCGCGTGCTTCCCAGATGGAATGGTAGAGGACAGAAAAGCGACGCTTCATTTCGGGTTTTCTGCTCAGGTGCGTGTCATCCGGAGCGCATGTTAGTGGAGCGCGCGTGTTTGGATAGGCAAGGCTTGTGCGCATGCGCATCACAGAGCCCCCGACTACAGCTGTTCAGTCATTAACCGCTGGGAAGGTTGAAGACAATGCTGCTGGCGACTTCTGAACTACTGGCCACAAGGTAAAAAATAAAATAAAAAATAAAAAGAATGAAGAGAAAAAAAAAAACCTCCCATATATTCTGCTTATGTCACGATATATTTGCACCGAAAAAAAAAAAAAAAAAATCTGTGGTTCAGTAAATATGACAAAAACAAATCTGTGATTTTCACACAAAAAAAGCAAATTATTAGAATGGCTTAAAAATGCTTTAAATTCTCTACTAAATTCATTCATTTTAATTTGTGGCTAAAACTCAAAGTTTATGTTTTACTTACTTTACTGGATTGAATTTACTATTATTTTGCAAGTGCTCACAAAACTAGAAAAAAAAAACAAGAAGTGACGCTACAACCGATTGCATACTAAAGAGGGGGCGTGGCTTCTGAACTCAATTTGCATATGCATTCAGAGAACTTTAAACTGATTTAGTTCTGAGCATTATGAATGGGCTGTTTTCAACATTTCTTGTTTGTGGTTGGCTTTTTAGGCCTAATGCTATTGTATTATGAAATGTTTTGGAAAATCAAGTGTTTTGGTAAAGTTTTCTTTGTTCACTCATGAAAACTATGTCTATCTTTATACCAGCAAAATGTGGTATAAAGTAAAGTCATAGACATAGTTTTCATGGTCATGTTTATATTTTGGATATTTTATTTATTATACATGCAAATAAAAAAACAAAAAAAAGTCTTTAGTCTTCATTTGCACGAGTCAGTTGCAGTAGTCCAGTCTCAAGATGACAAGGAACTGAACAAGCACCTGAGTAGTCTCTGTAGATAGAAGTTCTTAAAATAGTTTATGATGTAAATATAATCTGCAAATAAACAATCTGCAATTTCTTTTGTCTTTTTCCTCCTTGACCTTTCAGCATCCTTTGACACAGTCTGTCATAGGACTCTGATTTCCATCCTCAGGCAGACTTGGCACAGCATGACAATGGCTTGCTTCTTGGTGACATGGAGGGGATCCACATCTACTCTATACAGACTCTGGTGTCCCACAAGACTCAGTGCTGGGTCCTCTTTTGTTCTCCCTCTATATCCACTTTCACAGTGAGATCATATCCTCACATGAGTTTTCATACCACTGTTATACACATCCTCTCTTTTCTTTCCTGACACACTCTTGTTTCTGCACAGATCTCAGCAGAGGATAAGCATCCTCCACATCAGTCTCATCAGTCAATCATCTAAGGTAACACAAGGCTCATTGTCACTTTTCACTCAACTGATCTCTGTCCAGTCTTACGTCTGTGATGAAATAATCACTGGTTATTTTCTGTGAGTTCGGTTCTGATGGCTACATTTCCCATAATTTTATGAGGTCATTCCAACATTTAAAACTTTGCCTGTTGTCATCTGTACAAAATGTACAAGCACTTTTTCTGTTTTGAAAATCTGTTTTGACGATGATGTAACAGGGCAGGTGCATTGCGGATATTAAGTTAAATATTAAATGGCACTAGCAAGATTTTAGTCATCTTTAGGCAGACTGACTGCATTTACTCCTGCTGTTGTTAAACTGGCTCCTTATCTAACATGATTTATGCAGGCAAAAAAAAATGGGTTCTTTTGTAACTACATAGACCTAGATAAAAGCTTATAAGGTTTCATTCCTGTAGGGATCAGCTGCAATAAAGACAACTTTAACAAAGTAGCATCTGAGTCACCTATGTGAGAATGCTGTTCATTGACTACAGATCTGCCTTCAAGGACTTAGGATTGAACATTCATCTGTACAGTTGGATTTTTGGACTTACTGATGAGCAGACCCGAAGTAGTGAAAATCAGTGACCGCATCTCCTCCACACCGTCTCTTAGCACAGGAGCTCCACAAGGATGCATTCTCAGCCCAGTCCTATTCTCCCTGTTCACTCACGATTGTGTCGCCAGCTCCAACATCATTTTCAAGTTTGCTGATGACACCACCATCCTGGGCGTCATCACGGACGGAGATGAGGCAGCCTACAGAGATGAGGTCAGAGAGCTATCAGAGTGGTGTAATGACAGCAACCTCTGCCTCAACATCAGCAAAACTAAGGAGATGATTGTGGACTAAAGGAGGATGGCCACTCCCCCTTATACATCGGTGGAGCTGCTGCGGAAAGAGTTAGGAGTATCAGGTTCCTTGGTGTGCACCTCACTGACAACCTGACCTGGTCCCTTCACACTAAGACAGTGGTGACGTCTGCATGTCAGCGATTCTACTTCCTGAGGAGGCTCAGGAAGTGTGGTCTCCCCCAAAATCTGACCAACTTCTACAAATGCACCATAGAGAGCATCCTGACTGGGTGCTTACAGGGCATCTTCCACACACGATGTCTGAGGAAGGCTCGCGAAATCACCACAGACTGCCATCAGGCAGACGGTACCGCAGCATTCAATCCAGAACCAGCAGGCTGAAGAACAGTTTCTATCTGCAGGCCTGCAGGATCCTGAATAAACTGTAATCCAGACGTTCCTCTCTGTCATTCATGCCTCTACCCCCACATTCCCCCACACTACTCACCTCACTGACAGCTCAAGGACACTCACGGAAAATTTTATTCATATATTTCTGTCACTTTTAGGCAGGTTGCAAGAACACTATTACCACTTCACTGCTGCTAAGGACTAAGTCCTGTCTCTGTGCAACATATTGATATATTGCACATATTTATTACACACTACACATACTACTACACCTAGTTTAATTGCATATTTATTAAATTTTAAAATGCTACTCTGTACTGCTGCTCCATCTGCTTTTTATACTCTCAGACACTACAACTGCACACAGCTACTACTTATTTTGCTACGTTTTGCACTCTTGTTCACCTATGGTGACTGCACATATTCCAGTGTTTACAGTTAGGATCGGCACTTTACTTACATACGGTCTATACTGTGTAGGCACACATACCATACATACCAATATATTCTGCATATGACTGTATGAATTTTCTCTCCTCATATATATATATATATATATATATATAGAGAGAGAGATCTTATATGTCATATAGACATTTGCTGAAACAGAAAGCAAAGACTAAACTTGTTGAAAGCAGTCTTTACATTATAGCTGATGCAATGGTAAGGCCAGAAATTGAACAGTGGGTGGGCCAGGGTAAAACAGGGTGGGCAAGAGCTTGAAAAGAACACACACATGCCAGCAGTTACTTAAAATAACTTAAATGACATAAAGTGGCCAACAAGTTGAAAGGTTGTCACTCAAGAGGTTTGTTCTTCCACCAGTTCAGTGTGGCCTAATTCACTTCAGGTCACAGCACATAGTTTTGTCATCACAAATGCCAGTTGTTTACTGTAGCACACACACACACACAGGTTTCCATGGCTCGAGCAGATAAAAACCACAAATTTCTGGAACTTTTCCGGTCTAAAGCTGAGGCCAAATATTTGCATACACCAAGGCTAAAGGCATTCAAACTCAATTTTGCACAATGTTACCATACATTTCCTGTGTTAAGTCATTTAGGATATGTACTTTCTTTCCATTAGAGCTAATTTCAAAATAATAGCTAGAAGACAGATTTATTTCAGCTTTTATTTACTAAAGCAGATTTTCAGTGGGTCAGCAGTTTGCGTAAACTTTGTTTATTATTTGGTGACATTGCCTTTTAATAGCTTGAACTTGAATCACACTCTTAGGGTGAAATTAAATAGCTTCTCACAAGCTTCTCGCAATACTTGAATGAATTTTTGCCCATTCCTCCTGATAGCACTGGTGTGACTCAGACTGATTTGTGGGCCTTCTTGCTCAGATTTTCTTTGGGATTCAGGTCAGGTCTTTGTGATGGCTACTCCAATACTTTCACTTTGTTGTCTCGAAGCCATTTTGTTACAACTTTGGTGGTATGCTTAGAATCATTGTCCTGCTGGAAAACCCGGGTTGTGAACAAGTTTTATCTTTCTGGCTGATGTCTTGAGGTTTTGCTTCAGTTAACTGAAAAAACGGAAATGCACCAGTCCTTTTTCCAATAAACCACCCACACAACATGATGCTGTCTATTTTATGCTGGTCTTGGAGTAGAGGCTTTTTCTTGTACAACAGCCCTTCAGTCCATGGTGATATAGAACTCTCTTAATGATGGATGTACATACTTTTGAGGCTTTTCACATGGTTTCAAGAGCAAAAAGGCACTTTCTGTAAAGGTAGGCCTTTTTACAACCACATGTGCACTTACAATTAACTTCTAATTATAGCAATAGGCCAATCAGAAACTTCAATTATTACGTCAATTTTCTTTCAGACTGTTAATAAATCTGTCTCTGATTCATTGCTTCTTAAATGAATGAAGTACATGTGACTTGCCAAAAGAAATGTATGGTAACATGAAATGTGAGGGGTTGTGAAAAATTTGAATTGAATATCTAGGTGTATGTGAAATTTTGGCCTCAACTATATATGCTTAATGTGAATACAGGAAAATCAATTCACACTTAACAGTTTTGGCTATGTAGGCTTATGCAGGTCAGATTTCAACTGATTAAAAGGAAACCAGGCCTACTCATGTGTACAGTCCACAGCCATCATTTTGTTAAACATTATTATTACAGTTAAAAAAGACTTTGGTTTTTTCATTGCACCATGCATTGCTCAACAAACTGAAGTTCTGATCTTTTGGAGGAGTCCGATCCCCACTCTGACAGCACGTTCCATTCATTTCATGTTAATTTATCCTGTGATTAAATTGTACATCGTACATTACAAAGATTACATTGTAATCACAGGATTACAAGCTGAATGTGAGTGTTTGTGAGGTCTGCCTCAGGGTGTGGAGCAGGACAGTGTGGACAACAAGCATGAAATTCTCTGATGAGCAAAGGGTCTAGAACATCTTAAACCAGGACCCAGAATCTCTCCTCAGAGCCGTGTCCTTCCCATTCAGTGAGAGCTTCCTCTTTATTGTCTTGAATCAGGGATCTCCTTGATTGTGTATACAGGTTGCCATCAAGATTGACAGGAAGGGATGGGAGAGTCTGCTGGGATTTTCTCCATCAAAGGTACCAAATACCAGGGTTTTTTGCAAAGATATATGGAATGATGGGGATATGCGATGTTGGCAGGTCAAATTTATATGTCACCTTGTTGATGTCATCTGCCCTTCTTGAGACCATGCTGCTGTAGCCCAGGTGAAAGTTTTGTCTGTGAGCAGGAAAATTAGCTGTGCAATATTCTTATAATTTGAAGTGGATTCTTGGGCAGAGAAACACAAGGAGCACTGCATCAGGAAACCTTGCCATTTTGCAGGATCACCATTGAATTTCTCAGGTGGGGCGAGCGCAGGTTGGTTCCGAACGGTCATGGAAAAAAGTGGGAGCAAGCTGTTTAGTGGACTGGCTACTTTTGCCACTAGATATCTACAATGATCCCTATTGTCTGATGGCACCTAAACAGAGACTCTGGAATCTGTGAAATTCCTCATCAACAAGAGGAAGTTGGATTCACCAGGGAGAACCCAATGGGGAATACATAATCCATTTACTGAGGTAAGAAATGAGACCATCTTTCGTTTGCTAACACTTGCGATTTTGCTCATGCTGGACTACAACAGTAGAAGCTGGATGCTATGAAATCAGCCAGTAAAATCACAAGAACCATTGTGCAGTAAGTTGAACACTGTGCAATTATTCAAAAGTAGGATCCTATGTTTTTCCTTTATGTTTTCTGTTCTGTGTTTCAAGATTTAGAGGTTGTCTAAGTCAGCGTGAGCCTTGGCAGTGAGCATAGCCCTATGAGGCAATGGGGTTTTAAGACAATTGTTTACAATTATTCAAATGGCTACTACTCAAATCGATCAGATACCATCACTCAAGCACTCGGTTTTGTACAGTATGGCTAGTTTGGTCAAAAGATTATGGACACCTGACCAACACAACCATATTTGGGCCTTCCCCAAACTGTAGCCACAAAATTGGAAGCACACAATTGTTTGGTTTTATTTGTAATTGTCTTTGTATGCTGTAGCATTAAAGGGCCCATATCTTGCTCCTGTGCACAAAGAGAAGTCCATAAAGACATGGTTTGCCAAGGTTGATGTGGTAGAACTCGAGTGGCCCAAGCGCTGCTTTGGGATGAATTGGAATGTCAACTGCGCACCAGGCCTTCTCACTTGACATCAGTGCTTGACCTCACTAATGTTCTTGTGACTGAATGGCCACAAATCCCCACAGCCATGTTCCAAATTCTAGTGGAAAGCCTCTGGTGGAGACTGTTATAACAGCAAAGCATTGACCAACTCGGTGTTAATGCCCATGGTTTTGGAATGGGCACATATAGGTGTGATGGTCAGGTGTCTGCATATTTTTGGCCACTTAGTGGTGTATGTGTTTGTCTGTATTTAATGTTTGTGGCAGCAACAACCTTTCATGCTCCGTTAATCATGTCCTTTAATGTGATATAGCAACCAACAAATTTAAGTGGAAAAAAAAAACTATAAACACTTTAGGTCGAAAAAGAAAAAATTGCAGTAACCTGGTTCCACAACTATGCACACTCTTAACTTTTACTTTAAGGCACATTTTGCTTGTAATACAGCAATCAGTCTTTTTGGTTAAGAGTCTACCAACTTAGCACATACTGATTTGCCAATTTTATTCCACTCTTCCTAGCTAAATTGCTCCAAATCTAACATATATTGTGAGGGGATCTCCTGTGCACAGCCGTCTTCAAGTCGGAAGGTGTGGTCTCAACGCCATTCCTTTGTTGACTTGGATTTGTGCTTTGGATTCTTATTGTGCTGAAAGTGAAAATTCTCTTCATCTTCTGCTGTCTAACAGAGACCTGTACGTTTTGTGCCAAAACAGATGGCACAAAACAGATTTGGAGCTATCCATGATTCCCTCTATCTTGATTAGAGCCCCAGTCCCAGCTAAAGAGAAGCAGCCCCATAACATGATGCTGCCACCACCATGCTTCAGCATGGGTATGGTGTTCTTTGGGTGATAAGCTGTCTTGTTTTTGCACTAAACATATCTTTTAGAATTATGCCTAAAAAGTTCTAACTTGGTCTCATCAGACAGTGACATTTTGCCACATGGTTTGGCAAAATTTAGGTAGGATTGGATGTTTTCCAAATAGGTCCTTCATGTAGGAGTTTTGGATGTGTATGTATTAATATATAATTTTTTTTAAATCAAATATAAAATACTAACTGTCCTAAAATGGATATTACACAATGTTAATTTTGATCAGGCACTTAGTAGGGCCACTCTTTCTTTGGTTGAATCTGAAATGAAATCCTAGTGACCACATATTTCACTATATAGGTTCTACAATGCCATTTAAAAAAAAAAAAAAAAAAAAAAAAAAAAAAAAAAAAAAAAAAAAAAAAAAAAAAAAAAAAAAAAAAAAAAAAAAAAAAAAAAAAAAAAAAAAAAAAAAAAAAAAAAAAAAAAAATACCCAATGTAGTAAAGAGGAAGCATTTTGAGAGTCTGCATAAAACAAAACAGGTTGGAGATCATGGGGTTTTACACCTTTTTTTGCGAGAGGTCCCAGGTTCATATCCCGGACGAGCCCCCAATTGTTACGACTCCCCTTTGTAATTAATCTAGGTGAATGAAGGAATACGTAACAAAATGGAAGGAAAGACCACATGGAGCCTCTCATCCCAGTCCCAGCCCTAAAGAACACTGCTAACCACCAAGAGATCCACTTCCAATATCAAATTAGATAGCAGAAACAAACAAAAAAAAAAGATTTCAGGAGAGGGCAAAGCCAAAATAAGAAACAAAACATAACATCTCACTCAATTTTAAATCTAGCTTACTTAGAGAGAAATAAAAATAAAGACAATAGCACTTCCCTAACTACCTAAATTACCCAAAAACAGGAGAAAAGAATTAACAAAAGAAAGAAGGCACCCTCCTCCCTACAAATTATAAGTGGTCAATTTAACAAATGTTAAAGAATTTCAAAAAAGGTTAGCATTATTGAGAGTTAGATTAACAATCTAGGCAGGAGTACAGCAACAGTGTACTAACTGGAACTCTAGCACAGATAGACATTAAGTATCAGTCAACTAGCAACAACTAGCAACACTTGTCTGGGGCTGCAGAGACGAGCCATGTGGAGAGCACAATGGCTCAAATTCTCTCCTTTCCTCCCTCCTCTATGCTGTGCTATGCTGTGCTGTGCTTCCTTGGTGGCTTTTATAGCTAGTTTCCTCTCTGGAGGAGCCAATGAATGAGGAGTTAGTTAGTCATCAGCAAACGAGTAACAGGTGCCAGTAATCAGCTCCTATTAGAGCAGCGGCACAGAAGAGAAAAGAAAACGGAATACAAAAACTCTTAACTGACCCCAGAACAGTACCAATTATGTCACAGGACGTAACCGATTGTAGAAAGAAATGGTAGCTGGTTGCCGGAGTAATGGTAACTGGGCTAAAACATTACTGTAGGTACATAAAGAGAAAGAAATATAAAACACTAAACTAATGATAAAATGATGATTTGTTTAACCCTTTAACATCTTTTATCCTTGGGGTCAATTTGACCCCAGCAATTTAAACCTCCAGAATATGATTTTTACCCAAGTTTGTGTGTCAAGTACTTTATGTTTATTTGTTGGCTACCTAAATAGCCCTTTAAATAAAATAGACCCTCACCCAACCCCCCCTCCCCCCACTTTATACACCCAGAATTCCGATTGCGCAACTATGGACAAATACGCAAATCACCATAAAATCTCACTAATTGACCTACAATTGGAAAGAAAGATCTTTTTGGCATTTTAAAGACTTTATATTATTTCTAAGTACAGATTTTTGTTATTTATAACATTTGGAAAGAAGAACAATTTCTGTTATCAAGGATAGTAACATGTATTATGTTCGGGGTCAATTTGACCGCCGGAAAAACAAACACAATTTCAAACATTTCAGACATTTTTATTTGTAAAACAGAAGGGGCAGTCATTGTAGTCCAAGACCATTTATGGTTTTCTGTCTTCTCTGGTGCTCAGGACAGTATATTTGTTCATGGTGCTCATCAGCAGGTCATTTTTCCCTTTCTTGGGGCAATAGGAGATGATAGTGGCTCCGTCAGTGAAGGCAAAACACTGAAGATGTTCCCTTCTTGTTCTTCATTGCAAGAAGCTCAGAGGGAAGCTCCAGCTTGTTTTATCTCATTGTCCCCTACATGGTAACCTTCCTTTTCAGCAGTTCCTCACCCTCAAATTGACCCCAAAGAACACTGATGTTACAAAATGTGTACAGGACATTGAAAACATCATGATGTTAATTTTATGTTTACCCCGTTGTCCCCATTAAATTAGGAAAAGTCATTAAATAAGAAGCAAAAAGAAAATGATGTCAATCATGTATTTAGGGACGTTAAACATTGAATGGGGTCAAATTGGCTCCAAAGATAATAGGAGGGTTAAACAAGTAGTACCATCTCTTCATCAAGCAAACAGTGTGTTAATGTTTGTTCAGTCTGATCAATAATTACTGCTTAAGACTCAGTTAATTACTGCAAAGTTAACAGTGACGTCCTACTAACAGATTTCCTAAGGAAATAACTAATAGTTCTTAGTACTTTATAGGAATAAGATAGGCGTTCATAAAGAACTACTCATTCATTCCTCCTTAGTTTTTGCATATTATCTATGAGTATCTATAAATCACAATACCACGACCAGCCATCACTGTGTGTGTGTCCTAGCAGGTATCATGATCTTAACTATATGCTATCTATATGCCATAATTTGTCAACAGCCTTATAAAAAGATAGCATGTGATTAATTGGCAGGGGTGACAATACTTCCCTGATTCCGCTACTGCCACAGCCATTTACAAAATGCAAGCGGCAAGCACTGAAAGGGGACCGAAACAAATTGGCAAAGTGGTGAGTCTGTGAGCACTGTGATGTGCTGGCAAAAGAACAGCCGGGAGATTGTAATAATCCCCCAGAACACGAATACTTTCCCCCTGCTGTGAACTGTCACATGAAAGTGGCACACTCTCTCAACAAGGCAAGATAATCTAGCTTGACATAAGGAGAGAGAGATGAACAAAGAGGTGCAGACAGCGATCTACCCAGCCTAATTATTTGCTCCTGGACCCCTTGTGGTATGCCTGTAATTCACACTTGTCACTGTGTAGCTCTGCATGTGTATGAGATCCTTAGTGAGATACCACATTAATCCTCATGGCAGTTGGGTGTTTTGTAAGCACACTTTTTTAAAATATGAGGTTCAGTTCCATGAAGAGACTTAACAGGAACTTCACATTTAAAGAAGGCTGAGAGTAAACAGATTATACTTATGTATGAGTAAATATATTATGAATCTACTGTTTATTTCATAAACTTATAATTTTATAGAATAAACATAATTGGGTGATATTTGTCTTAGATTACTCAGTAATGGATATCCAGCAGTAGAGGAGAGCAGATCCCTTGCATTGCCTAAACCAATTATATTTCCAATTAGATGTTATGCAGCATCAGGAGCCCATTACATGTTTTCGTATGATGTAAGTTCCAGGTTTTCCATTAATCACTTCCAGGAGAATGAAGAACAGAATGCCTTATTTACTAGAGATATTACTGGTGATATACACTGTTTATTTTTAGTTAGTTCAATATATTACTGGACCAATTACTCATATTTAGATTTAACCTTTGGCACTATTTTAAATACGTAAGTCAACATAGTTTATTCCCCTTCGTAATGGACCACTGATGTGAAATCAGATATCCCCTGAAGGAAAGTGGACTTTTTTCCCACTAGAAGATATACTGAGAATATAGTGTTTCCATTTGCGGCTGGCCTGAGAGCGAGTGGGAGCTACACGTCCAAGCCCTGCTGACCAGCGAAGCACGGTTGGCTGCTTGCAGTTTGCCACCCGCTAGCCACATAATCAATGATGCTTACACCAGAACTGGAGCTGTCCATTGCTTCACTACCCAGCATAACCAAGGAACAACTCCAATTTCACCAACATGTCTGAGGCCATACAACTAGCAAGGCACCACCCGGCGGCTTGTGCAGAGACCCACAGAGCTTCCTGTCTACCCCGGCCATGGTTCTGGCCACACCAGCCCCGGGAAGAATGAAGCTGCCACCAGATATGGGGCGAGCTGTAGCAGCACCACTGGCCGGGAAAGGGAGTGGAACCCAGTTTGTGTGTCTGATGAACGGTGTCCTACAGAAATGAAATATAATTTCCCCTGAGCTTGTTACCTCTCCCCCTAACTTCTGTGTGTTCTTTCCTCCTCCCTCTGTTTCCCGGGGGATCTCTAGTACTGGCCCGAGAGCTGGAGCTGGGTCTGGGCAGGTCGGCTGGAGTTGCAAAGAGCCAGGGCATTTTCAGGGGGAGCGGGGTGGATCAGGAGTGGATCAAATGCTCCAGATCTCTGCTGCCCCTCAACCTCCTCAATCAGGAGTTGAAATACCAGGTACCAGTGAGTATCCAAGGGTACCGGTGAGTATCCCAAACCCTAGTGCACCAATGCCTGATTCAAGCCAAGGCAATGGATATACTATGAGAGGTGAAGGTAAGGTGTATTCATGGGACTGTGTGCATTTATTCTTGGTGCTTTTAAAAATAGAATATAAGGGACAAACACATAAAGTAAAGGTAAAGGTAAGTCCCCACCTTTACAATAAAGAGTTGAAATACCAGGTACACGCTAAGGCGCACATTTGACTAGGTTATGTTCATAGACAGCCACAAAATTTTCAAGGATCTTGGAGATAAAGTGGAGGCTTGATATTGGCCTATAGCTGTAAAGAAACTTCTTTAAATGTACATAGCCCTGTTAGCATTGTATCTCCAATGGTAACCAACATCAGCTGAGACGGAATGTCCACTGTGATGGACACTCAGGTTTAAAAATGACTGTGTCTTCAGCTTTTACAAAACAACCTATTTACTGTTCAAAAGCATTTAATTAAACCCAACGTTTTATTTGGATGTCATCAGCATGCAAAAATACATATAAGGATGTTTGGAAAAAAATCTCTTTTATCCAACTGGTGAACTTTATGTATCTTAATGAAGAAAAATCACTGAATCATGTCACGCATAGTATAATGGGCACATGATCTCGTTGGGTTAAATGTGAAAAGGAAAGTATTGGAGAGGGAAGTCCAAAATTATTAGCACCTTTCAATAAAATTGACAAAACTATTGTATAAAATAAATACCTTTTCTCTAATAGAATGTTTTTTTTACAATAATACATTTTCGAATGTGTTTCTTCTTTCAAAGACACGTGGCGAAATTATAATACTAAAGAATATTAGTAGTCATTCTGGAGCGCACCGTAGCAATATGGGTTTTTATTATTGCCATTAGTGAAGAAAAGGGCATCAGGCTTTTGTGTTTTTTAAGGCCAGGCTATTATATAGAATTAGTCCTGGACAGAGCTGTGTGGAATAGAAAGATTGTGATTTTATCATTCAGAGAACATTTAAATGAAGTCTTTTTCACACTTGTGACATCAAACGTTATTATAAGCACAGGAACATATTAGTAATTATACTGTGAAAGAAAAAAATAACCATTAGTATTAGACAAATAAATATGCTTAATTGTAGCCATGGATGCAAGATACTACCTGCATCGTGTCCCTTACAGTAAATCTTAATAAAATGTCTCTTCATTCTGACAGCTTTATTGGTTTACCTAAATGCCAGGCAAGTTTGATGTTACATCTCTAAACTATCTGCATTACAAGCTCCACTGCATGTCTCTGAATCATAGTCTGAAGAGCTCTGCACTGCATTTCTGCGGCAATTATTGGCTTTCAGAAAGATAAGAATTCAAATTCACTGAATATGAAAAGCCGACAGGATATCCGGCATTCTTTCTTCCCACCGGTGTCAAAGGTGAGTATGCAAAACCATTTTCAAATAATGAACTGGTTGCGTGGAAGCGTGAAACAGTGTATCTTAATGGATTTTTTTTTTTTGTCATTTGTAAGAAGGTCTTTGCAAGGCCTTTCCTTACTAAGCTCATATCTGTGATAGGTTTGAACACTTGGGAATTTGAGAAAAAGGGAGACTTTGTCTCAAAGGGCAGCAGACCTACAGCGGACAATCATGACCTTTCTAGGTAATATATCTGCCCGTGAGACCTTTTCATATCAGTAACTACAAATAAACATCACGCCACAGAAGCAAAATGAGCACTTTGGAATGGTATTCATCCGAACTTTTCCCACATCTAATATTCCTTGAGCTGGTGAGGTGATACACACATGTGAAGTGCTAATCATTTTGTTTTTACCTTTTTATGTAAATACACTGATCAAAACCCTTGATATTTGGACATCAAGGTGTGATAAAAAAAAAAAAATATTACCATGAGCTGAGAAGGCATTTAAACTAATCTCTGTTCAGAAGTCGTATGTAAACAAAGTTGATGCAGACAAATTGGCTTCAAATTGAGTGCCACTTATGCTTCCATCAGAAAGGTCATTGGAGATTACAGTTTATGTTGTGCTGAGTGACTTGAAATATTAAATGGCTTAGAGTCTGAGTAATTCACACAAGGCACTCACATGCTTCCTGTCTCTCTCTCTCTTCTCTCACACACACACGCACACACATTCATTCACTCACTGCCTTTCCTTCTTTTCTCCACAGTCTTTTTTGCTTTTCATTAATTGCATGCCCTTTCATTAATGACATGGCTTTCATTTCATCAGACCATATAATCTTAATTTTCATGGCCTGGGAGTCCTTTACGTCCCTATTGCCAAACAAGTATTCATGGGTTTTTTACCGTGAAGTGACTTCCATTTCACTGCCCCACATGATTGGTCAAGTTCTGCAGAGTTGGTTGTCCTTATATCAGGTTACTCCATCTTTACACAGGACCTATGAAGTTCTGTCAGAGTGACCTCTGCATTTCTGGTGACGTCCTTGACTATAGTCCTTCACCATTTACTCGGTTTGGCTGCTCTCCAGCTCTAGGAAGAGGGACTGGTGGCTTTCATTCATTGTTAGTCTAAGAGACATCTAGGCCTCCCTGCTCATTCTTGTGTTTGTTCCTGGAAAGTGACCTTAAATCTCGGGACTTAAATAAGTACAAGCTGTGAATGGTCGCATTGAAGCTGACAAATAGGCTTCAGCAGATCCCTCAGGAGTGCTGTGGCACTGCTCCCTGACAAACACCCGAGCAGATATTTACTCCCATCCAGGCATCCTGTGGGTCCTAAATGTAGCTCAGAGCAGAGGAAACGCACACTGATCAGTCCTAACTGTGTTTTGTTCATTTTAATCTCATCAGGCAAACAGGATTACAGCCAAACTGCATTATATGTTTCTCTGCTAATAAACTGTTTAGACCGAGCGGTTGGAAATTCTTCTGGAGGTTTAGATGGGCACTCATCAGCAGTCTTGAGTCAATTGCAGACAAGCTAGCCAAAAACTAATCATTAAACTTTACAATTAATTAGATATGTAAAACATGTTTATCAACTTTCAGGAGGTTCCTTATGTTCCTTATATTACTAGTGCCATGCATCTTCTTACTTTTTGCTGAAGTTTACATCATTGTACCAAAATTGGCTTTCGGTGTATCTCTGGATTCCTGCATTAATTAATCATAACATATTGTCTGATTTTCATCCAAGTCATAAAATCCGACAAACACTCTCTGCCTAAACTGCAACACAGGATCAGTCATACTTCTCACATATTTATCACAGTCCAGGCTGAAAGGCTGGAAGGTTTCACTTGAGAAATAGTTCCGAAAGTCATTCGTCATCACTGCTAGTGTGTTTCATTCTCAGTAGCTATGAATACAGAATGGGATTTTTGCAGTGCCTGGGATGTGAGGAGCTGTATACATGCTGTATTTTGCATCAGCATATACGGGGGGAGGATAAAAGGACCTTGGCTTTGTACTCACTAAATCACTATTTCCAAACGCAGCTGCACAGGTGAGTCGTATTAGACAACTGCATCAGTCCAACTAGTGGCATGTATCGGCTATAAAAGCACAATTGACAATTAGCACGCTGATATGTGAGATTTTAAACCAACATGAGACAAGTAACAGAGTTTCAAAGAGGTAAAATTGCGGGTGCCTAAATTGCAGGTGCATCAGTCACAAAAATTGGAAAGCGGTTTAATGTTTCAAGGTGGATCTCGAACACAGACAAAAGCATCACCAAAGAGGAGCAGTGTTTGTACATTGATGCTGACTGACAGAGATAATAGATGCCACAAAAAAAAAAAAAAAAGTGACAACAGAATTCAACGAGCATTCAACAAAGCTAGAATTTATGGCATTCAAAAAACGCTTTGTATCAAAGGCCAGCGTGCGAAAATCCATAAACTGCTGTAAGCAGCACAAAACCTGGACCACTGAGCACATTGTTTTGCATGGTTATATAACAATTTTACAGGATCAAGCGCACCCTGTGGGGGTACAATAAAACAATATATTGTTTCCTTTTTCCTTTATTTCATCCATCCGCTGTAAATTCAAGGGTAGTCCAGTGTGCAGAGTGACGCATATTTAATTGGTGAGAGACGGTTATGTCATGTGGTGCATCAAAGATGTTAATGTTTTTAGTTCAAATGAAAAGAAAAAAAAAAAAAAAGGAAAGTGAGTGAGATTTTTATTAGCTTGAAGGCTGTCTAAGACTCCGCAGAGCCAATTATTAATTTTTTCTGGGAAGATGGGGAAAACAGCATGAGCCGAAAGACAGCCTAGGAAAGTCTCTATTAATGCAATGTTTGCTGAAATTATTGGCTCATTCTTGAATTTCTAGTCTCATTCCATAGTCACCTGAAACGCTTTATGCATTGCGTGAATGTCGTCCTGCCCGTTGTGCAAATCCTTTCACGCAAAATGATAGCATCTAAATGTGTTTTGATGATAATGTAAGAACTAAGGATAAGGATAATATGTATGTCAATTTTAGAAAATGAAAAGTGCATTAGTCAAGATTATTTGGTGAAATTGGTATAACATTGGGAAAAAAAAAATAAATAAAAAATTCTTCCTGGAATTCACCTTCCGTTCCTACACCCCCATTCCCACCCCATGTGCACAAAGCCATGTCCTGCTGAATCTGTGGGCATCAGAATTCATGTAGTGTAAACCTTAACTAAGGACTGTCATGACATCACTTTCAAGCAAATGAGGCTGTTTAGGAAGGGTATTGGCTTACTTCGCTATTTGGAAATAGATCATAAAAGTACCTACCATTTGTTTTAATGCATTGGAGAGAGAACACTACCTCACAAGTAGATAGATCCGTAGCTGGCATTATGCTAAAGATACTTGACAAGGAGACCCAAGCTACATCTCATTAGCAGAGTAGCCATCTTGCTGTCATCTTTCAAAGCCAAAAACAACAATTGCACAAGTTCCTAATGAAAATGAATGGCACGGGCAGCTTATATCAGCGCGGCTGTGGTTGCTTTCGAGCCAGTGGAGCGAATGGGCGTTGGAGAGTGTCTATAAAAAGACTGACAGGAGGCCGATGCATGAAGCACAGACAAGCAAGTCCACAATTTGACCACAATTTTCCAAATGGGTTTTATTAGCCACATAATACGCTTGTGCTTACGCAATTGCTTACATATATTTTTCAGGTTATTTGTAATAGTAAGAAATAAACAACCTTTGCAGAGTTAAAAAGAACATCTCGAAAGTCTCCTAATAAGGACATTTTTCTTGCATTTAAGAGCAGCCAATCATACGCTGCCATCTTTATATTACAGGTGAGCTATGCATTATCACGCTCAACAGCTTGCACTTCTGAGGGGTCGAGACTAAGTGGTGTGAAGACGTCAATAAGGGCAACAAAAGGGTCAGAGAGGTTCTTTTTTTTTTTTATTTCAGTGGTGGTTCACAAGGTCGAACGGCTTCCCAGGTTTCACGTGTGAGCAAGAGGAATATTTCGTTCCCTGATGGCCTGATTGCATTGTTTGACAGACAATCTGGCAGAAGCTGGCAGCATATACACAAACATCAATTCTGCTGGCCTCTCCACAACAGACAGGCTGCTGAAAAGACAGTATACACAAAACGAAACAGCTTTACGAGGTACATTTTTGAGAAGGATGGTGGATGGTGAAGGACGGAGTCAAAGCACCACAATCCCAGTATATGAAGTTCAATCATATATACAACATGCAACACAAAGTAGTGTCTTTTTTTATATATATATATATATATATACTTTCTTATATACTCATTGTCTGTAGCAAACACTCTTAATGTGAGGAGATTGAAGCACTCACAGTGTATAACATTTGAGCTTATGGTTAAACTATAATAATAATAATAATAATAATAATAATAATAATAATAATAATAATCCTCTTCAGTAACCTCTTTATCAGGATTGTGGTGGATCTGGAGATCCCGGGAACACCACGCACAAGCCAGGAATGCACTCTGGAAGGGATGCGTAAAGTACACACACACACACACACACACACACACACACACACACACACACACACTCACATAAACCAGAGGAAGCTTAGATTTGCTAATACACCACTTTATACCACAGAACTGGGTAAGTGAACCAACATTATTTGCCATATTAAGCTCTGCTATTAAGAGAGAAATTTCTTAAAAACAAGTATCTTTCTTTTTCATTTATTGGTGTCCAGATTTTCGTTGTTTATTGGCTTTGCCATATACTGCAGCAATACACCTGATATGGCATATTACTACCTGAATGCAGTCAAACAGCAACTGATTAGTAGATCACATCTATTAAAAAAAAATGGGCAGTGAACACATCTGTTCCAAACGATTTATTATATTTGGATCAATTTATAGCATAAATACACTCTTTCACGGGGGCATCGTTACTGCATTACTTATTTATGTTGTGAAATTGAAGCAAAGCACAAAAGCAGATTGCCAGATTGTTTTCTGTGCTGAGACATTTATTTCGCGTCTTTGGAAGGAGTCTCCGGTGTCGACGCTTTGTAACAATCAGAGTCCAACACGGGAGCGTCTTCAGGATAGAAGGCTTTGAGGTTTCTCTGTGTAAAAAAAGCTGCAGTTTTTGTCTTATTAACTTCAAGAGAGAGAGAGAGAGAGAGAGAGAGAGAGAGAGAGAGAGAGAGAGAAAGAGAGGCTGGGGGGAGAGAGAGAGAGAGAGAGAAGGACTGTTTATAGTTCTTCTATCGTAAGGGATAACAGGAATGATCGGTTTCGCAGACATTCAACAACATTCCGTGTAACTATGAACATGTAAAACGCATGGTGTGATACTCCTTAATAAATAAAAACTGTTAGTGTTGACAAATTGTAGTATAAGAGGATTGGAACACTTCGGAATATGCTGTTATCGGAAAAAAAAACGTCATGGTGGTAACAGCTTTGTGGCGGGCCGCATCGCATTACAACATTATTGATTATTTTCCTAAAACAGCATGCGCCATCATCACACACGGCTGTGATTCTTCTTCTTCTTATTATTATTATTCACCTGGATTAACAATGTAATTTACAGTATAACAATAACAAAGAGTAACGGATTAGCTGGCTACTTGTCCTCCAATGAATTGACAGATAATCTGAGTCTACAGACTACGAACAAAACTTGAATTACAAATCATTACAACACAACACATACATAGAGGCAACAATTCTAGAGGACGTTTTCAAATACATCATGCTTAAAAGAGAAGGAAAAAAAAAAACAGAAAGAAAACAGAACAAGACTGACACCTAGTGCATTACAACAAAAATGACAAAGACAAAGACAGATGTGATACAGTGTGATCATGTGGAGAAGGACGCCATGCAGTTTCAGTAAGATATGTCACCAGTAGGTGAACTGTTGTTAACGATTGTGTATGGGGCCGAAGTTAAATACTGATCCCATGGTCTGTATCTCATTCCAGTACCTAAACATGAGATGGGAAGGGACGGCTGGGATAAACGGGCTAGCAGGGTTAAGCCCTCACTCACATAATTAATAAAGAAATAAATAAATACCTCCTGGATTACGGGTTCGATTCCCACTTCCACCCTGCGTGCTTGTTCTCCCTGTGTTTCAGGGGCTTCCTCTGGGTACTCCGGTTTCCTCCCCCAGTCCAAAGACATGCACTGTCGTCTGATTGGCATCTCTAAATTGTCTGTAGTGTGCGATTGTGCCCTGCGATGGGCTGGCACAACGTCCAGGATGTCCCCTGCCTTCCCCCCCATGTCCTCCTGGAATAGGCTCCAGACATGAGAACTTTATGTGCTTGGCTCTACTGAACATGAAGACAAATTTACTTTTCATGCATCGGCTATGACACAACCCCCTTATATTTATTTTACGTAGGTTATATGTAATATGTGAAAAATAATATTTTCAAATAATAGTTACTATATATACACCTCAGGTTGTTGTCTACCCATGTAAATCAAAACTTTTGAACAATGACCCCTTAAAAAAAGTTAGTCCTACGGCCTAAGGTATGTGATATGTGCATGGGGATGGGGCAAATAGTGCCAACATTAAATACTGATATAAAAATGACACAAAATCAAACAATTTTGAGATATTTTTGAACTTTATTAATGCCAATGAACTTAACAAAGGCAGAAACTCCTATCTTTTAAGTATGTTTGTGTCCTGTGGTTCAACATTTTCATTAAACTGTGAGCTTGCGTCTTAGCTACAGAAAGAATGTCCAGTTCTGTGCAAAAGTCTTAGGCACATGCAGAGAAATGCTGAAGAGCAAAGATGCCTTCAGAAATAATCAAATTATAGAAATGTTTCTACATTTTAAAAAATACTATAGAGAGCAGTAAACAGTAATAAAGGGGGGGGGAGGCAATATTTGGTGTGACGATCCTTTGATTAAAAATAATAGTAGTCTCAGGTGCAGTGTGTGTAGTTTGATAAGGAAATGAGCTGTAAGTGTTACTGAGCATCTTGCAGAAGCAGCCGCAGCTCTTCTGGAGACTTTGACTGTCGCACTTTCTTCTTATTTCCGCAGCGAAACCCAGCAGCCTTCGTTCTGTTTTTTTTTTTTTTTTTGACAAAAACATTTTTCTGTGACATTTAATTTTGTGCTGGAAAACTGATGTTTGGAAATCTAAGAAGTTTCTGTACTGAATCAGTAACGTAGTTAAAAGTTTACGCATCCTACGTTTCAGAAGAACGTGCCTCAGCGGCGCTTTCCATTTGTGTCGGTTTAAGCGCGCACGCGGCTGTGAGCACGCCACCGTCTGCCTGCACGAGAGCACGAGCTCAGAGGCAGTACACTGACCTGCTCTTATTTCGCCCCCTGTAGGCAGAAAGCTGAAATGAGCATGGACCTCCGGGTTGCCAGATAATCTGCCATGGAATGATTTTTTTTTTTTTAATTATGTGGTTATGCTCAAAACAGTTGTTCTTAAGCACACCTCAGTGAGCTGACTGTATTTTGTTTCTACACCGGGAGCAAACTGCGCTCAGTTCAGCCTGATTAGTGTTGCCAGATTGGGCAGTTACCTTCCAAATTTATAATAACACTATACAATAAAATGTCTCTGTCGCTCCTAACGCTGTATTTTTAGTGACAGTTGGTTTATATTAAAGATGGAGAATTCTAACCTGTTTGGCAACCATCTGTAGTGTGAGCACCAAATGCGCTCCAAGTCTGCGTTTAAACAGTTAAGAACACAGGACTGGGAAATTACCGTCGCAAAAAGATGATGTAATATAGTATATATAATTTATTGGTATATTGGTATGTATATGTGTGGTATATGTATGTGGGGAAATTGAGAAAAATTGGAATAGTATAAATAACAGAACATGGCAACCCAGAACCCTCTCTCTCTCTGTGTATGTGTATATGTGTGTATGTGTATATGTGCATGTGTGTGTGTGTGTGTGAGGCAGCGCTCAGAAGCGGATCAGGATGGCGGAGTGAGGGATGAGAGGATGAGACTGCCCAGCTCCGTCCTGGTGTCGGTGTCTCTGTTTACGGCCGAAACGACGGCAGCGCTGTACCTGAGCACCACGTACCGCTCGGCTGGAGATAAGATCTGGCAGGGCTTCACGCTGCTCTTCACGCTGGTGCCGTGCGTGTTGGTGCAGCTCACCCTGATCTTCATCCACCGAGACCTGAGCAGGGACAGGCCGCTCATCCTGCTGCTGCACCTTCTGCAGCTTGGACCTGTCATCAGGTAACTGGCCATCTTCCCTTCTGCCATGCATTCAAGTCCTTCACGATGGAGGAAAAGCTTACAGCACGGAGGTGTCGAGTGCTCCATGGATAGAGCAGGTTAATAAAGCTGGTCTTAGCAGTATCTTCTGAATCTCAAGACTTTCCAACTCAAATCTGCTGATTTACAAACATGTTTATATGCCCAGCTGTAAAGAAGCTATGTTCCTGAGTGACATCTGAGCTCAAAATGTTTTATTGAGATATCAGGCTGAATAAATAACTGTCAGACACATTGCACTTTACACAGGGTGTAGAGTCATTAATCATTCAGTCATTACTGAATGGAGCTTGTAAGCACACTTACATAATGAGCCAGGTTTTGTTTATTTTTGTTTATCCACTATGATCGCAGCAGGGAGACGGGTTTTTTTTTTCTTCTTCTTTATGTGACGGCTGTGCGTAAAGCCCTTCGATGTTCCATGACGCAGTCATAACGCATAATTTAACGCACAAAACGCACAGCAAGATTCCCGGTGTGGAAGCATCTTCAGTGTTTATATAAGTCCAACTGGACAGAAATGCATGCCCTTACGAGCTAAATAACCACACTGTGGTCTATATCACTGTAAAGAACAGATTCTTCTGATTAGTTTGTAACTTTGTGTCTATATATATATATATATATATATAATATAATTTTTGTGTGATCAGCCATAGCCACTGACAGGTGAAGTGAACAACATTGATTGTCTCGTTACAGTGGCACCCGTCAAGGGGTGGGATATATTAGGCAGCAGGTGAACAGTCAGTTCTCGAAGTTGATGTGTTGGAAGCAGGAAAAATGGGCAAGCGTAAGGATCTGAGCGACTTTGACAAGGGCCAAATTGTGATGGCTAGACGACTGGGTCAGAGCATCTCCAAAATGGCAGGTGTTGTGGGGTGTTCTTGGTTAGTAGTTCTTGCAGTGGTTAGTACCTACCAAAAGTGGTCCAAGGAAGGACAGCTGGTGAACCTGCGACAGGGCCATGGGAGCCCAAGGCTCATTGATGCGTGTGGGGAGTGAAGGCTAGTCCATCTGGCCTGTACAAATTGCTAAAAAAAAAAAAAAAAAGGTAATGCTGGCTATGATAGAAAGGTGTCAGAACACACAGTGCATCGTGGCTTGCTGGATATGGGGCTGCGTAGCCGCAGACCGGACAGAGTGCCCACAGAGCAATGGAAGAACGTGACCTGGTCATGATGAACCATGTTTTCTTTCACATCATGTGGACACCTGAGTGCGTGTCTGTCGCTTACCTGGGGAAGAGATGGCACCAGGATGCACTATGGGAAGATGGCAAGCTGATGGAGGCAGTATGATGCCCTGGGCAATGCTCTGCTGTCCCTCAGCCTCATATAGAGTGTGTATAATTGATACATTGGCACAGTCTTCTGTTCCAGTGCAGTTCAACAGCGTGGCCTGTGCTGCCCTAATCAGATAGGGCTGGTCAGTGTTCCAGGGCTGTTTGCAGCTCATCAATAATGAATACTTTCTTTTTAATAGCCTCTCTCACAATGACTTCTAGAATAAATTCAGATACCTTCCCCTAATGGGTGATTTATAAGCCATTATGCAGTCTTTCATAGCATAATGTGGTGATCAAAATATTACGAAGGCTAAGATGTCAGCTGGTAAGACCTGCACATGTATTTTTTTTAATAGCTATGGTTGGATGCTTTTGAATAGCAAAAGTTATCAGGCCTGTACTGTGCAGTGTAAGAGCAGCCCTTTGCATTTTAAATGTTACATAGAAAAATGGTCCAGTGGAGCTCGCATGTGCCCTCCCCCAGGCAGTATTTATCTAGCTTCTGTGCTAATGTAGCACTGAATTGATTGTTAATAGCACAATTTAATGTGATGTGATGTGCTTAAAACAAACTGCGTGACGATTTATGATGATGGGTGTGCTGTGTTAGGCTGTGAATTGTCTGCTGGAGAGTTTGCTCTTAAATAGAAAAGGACAGTGTCTTTGTGGTTGTTTTCTCTTACTACAGAAGGAAATAAACAGGATGTGAGCATACTGCTGTGTGTCTTGACTTCTGTCCGTCGGGGTTAGCGCCACTGTAATAGAGATAACGGATGTCATGAGCTCTGCAAAGGCATCTGGGTACATTTCGCTACGGAATTAAATGGAACAGGCTTGATTTGTTGCACAGCAATTCCACAGTAAGAAGGTGTGACTCACTGCAGTAAATCCTGCCTTCTCACATCTCTGTGGCTAATCGATCGGCTAGAAGACTATTACTGGACCACATTTGAACCTTTTCACTTCCCCTGTTCTATTGTGGTGTCGCAATATCCCAGCGAGCACAAATACAGTTATATAAAGCGAAAAGATATCTAGATTCCGTGCCTCACTGGGATGCTGACTGGAAAGAAATCAAGGCTAATTGTAGCATGCTGTTTAGCTTTGTGTATGCACACGTGGGATCATATATAATTGGCTATACGATATTTGACTGAGGAGTATGTTTACAAGTACAGTGTAAAACTAACTTCCTGTCTCAGAGCTAATATTTATTTTCCTTACATTCCTTACAGTGGTTACATTGAGGGTGTACCTAATGATATACCTACTGAAGTAACTTTTTTAAGTGTTGTCCAGCGACAGAGTAATTGGTTACACAACGTCCTAAAAAAACATTGAAACCTGGGCCGAATGGTTTGATGAAAAATGTAGGAGATAATGTAATACCTACAAACCCTAACCCTGACCCTACTCCTTTCCAGGTGTTTGGATGCCTTTTGTATCTATGGAAGCTCAGGGAAGGTGGAGGAGCCGTATGTCACCATCACTAGGAAGAAACAAATGCCTCGGTGTGGCCAGGCCGAGGAGGTGGAACATGAAGTTGGGCAGGCTGAAGGCAAGTTGGTTGCTCACCGAGCAGCCTTCGCCCGAACCTCAGTCATTCAGGCCTTCCTGGGCTCTGCCCCCCAGCTCACACTGCAGCTCTATATCTGCGTGCTGCAGAGGGATGTTTCCATTGGGAGAGGTGAGGGAAAGGTCATAGACACACACATGGGAAATGCTGGAGCTGAATGGTATTTAGAATCCAGATTGCATTCCTCATTGTTATTACTATCATGTGGTAGTGCATTTTAGAGGACGTGCTCATCGACAGCCCCAGCACTCAAAGGATTATTTAATGCTCCATTTGACTTGCTATGTTACAGCCTCTTTTGAGCTTGTTTTGTAACACTTCTTGGCGTGGATGTGCTGATTTAGGATCAGTTTCCTGTCTATTCGGGTTATCCGGGCCTAACTTGCTATGTGTCTACAGTTGAGCTGATTCAGGAAAGGCACACCTTTTCTGGTATTTATCTGTGTATACACATTGTTACAGGAAGGGCTTCTATACCTATTCTAAAATCTCAAACCTTAAACAAACCTTACTTTCGTGTCTGGCAGATGTTGCGCACAATGTTCAGTCCAGTTTGACAATTTCGTAAACCCAGGGCATTCGACTGAAATGTAAAATTCGACCAAAATTCCTTTCTTGCAAAGATTCGGATAAGCAACTAACATGAATGAGTGGTGACAACAGTTAATGATTAGCTGGCTATAAACGCACGACGCATCATTTAATGTAGTTATGTTTTTCTCTCACACTGGTGCTTCAACTTTGTATTAGCGGTATAATGTCTACAAAAGACAGGATGTGCGTTGAGCATGACATACCCCATAACCAAGATCGTAGCCTGAGTGCTTTACAATAGTTCTCCTACCATGCCATTGCTACATTCTGCACTTTGCCACATGGCAGGGAAACACTTCACAATGCTTCCTATCTATCTAACTGCTTCCTAGAGCCTTATCTCCAGGATGCACTCTGGATTTTGAAGGATATAAGGATGTAGATAAAGGTCAAAGACGCCAGTGTTGTTGTACGCACTTTCCCTCTGTTTATAAATAAGATAAATGCTGCTTATATCCACCGACCAAAGTGAATGAAATGTCAAATTCATTCATGCGGATGGGTGTGAAGTTACGCTGTAGGGGCTGCTGATAGGTAATTCGTTTATATAGCACATTTCACAATTAAAATCTCAAAGCAGCTTCAGAAAGGAATAAAGGTAGAATTATTCGTTAAAGTCCACACATGTGGCAGTGCAAAGACACAAAGATGAAATGGCACAAGGACAGCATGAACAACAATAAAAGCGTAAAAGAGGAAAACAGTGCTTGGATACTATTTACAAAACCATGAAGAGAAAAATCAAATGATGCAAATCAAAAATAAAATAATGATAAACTAAAAGAACAAAAAGTACATTTACAGGGTGTCCCAGAATCTCCATACATATGTTGGTTGTGCCTTCGTCAGTGGATGTCCGAGGCCGTCCACTTCTCGGTGGGTCCACAACGCTTATAGTCTTTTTGAATTTGTTTGGCAACAGTGTTGTGTGTGATGTGCTTGCCATGTTTCCTGTTCGAGTCCATTGCAAAATTGCGACAGCTTCCCGATCCAGCCATGAGAATGACTTCAGTATGTTCTTCTTATGTCAAAGACATTCTTACAAGCTGAAAAAAAAAAGTAAACTAAAAATGTTGGGAAACAGTTGGCTAAAAAGTGTTAATTTCCCCTGTGTATGGAGACTTTTGAGACACCCTGTCTTGTTTCTGCTTCAGCTACGGATTATATCACACGAGTATATCTCGCTTTGTATGTTGCAGTTGAGCCTGACCTTCTTACAGGTTCTATTCAAATAATGCTCTGATCCTGGAGAGAGCAATCCGGAGCCAAGACACAATTAATTGCATAGTACTATAAACATTACCTTGAAAATGTACAGTAACTAACTGGCAGGAGTTGGCAGGAGCTTCCTGTCATTATTATTTATAACCCAAATACTGTAATGTTTGTTTACAATGATAGCACTGCACTGTATCTCTAAAAGGACTGCAAAACCAAATATATTAAATTACGAAATCACGTGAACAATGAGAACAGTGACAGAAACAGACGGTCCTGAATATCAAAGAAGAAAAAAATTAAGAAAGCAAGCTATACATAATCTATTTGAACTAACACGCTAGCTAATAAATGTTAGCTATTCAGCTAGTCTAGCCTTATCAGTGTTACCTAGCCTGATTGCACCAAATCCTAAAGAACCATTCTACAGAAAGGAATATTTAGTTCCTTAGGATTTCCCTAAGAATCATTCCGTTCTTTAATAGCACATGTAGTACGTGTTTGCTAATATTTGCACCTCACACTCCTCTCAATTTCATAATAGTACCTGCATAGTTTGTTGTGTTTTCTGCTGAGCGGCGATTTGCTGACCCAGCACTATGTAACAGGCCCTCAACTGAGCATGCACGACTATAGATTTTCCTTGGAAGACCATGGTACAGATGGAGGATCATGGCATGTGGCATATCATTTGGGAATTCTTGGCAAATAATGCAGTAGGTGAGGATTAGTGGAGTGGAGACTAATTTGCTGAAAGAGGCCATATGTTTGCAGGGTTGTTGTGGATTTGGTTGTCTGAGCGATTCAAGGACTGATGCAGCAGTAAATTTCATAGTATGTATCAGGTACTGAGGCAGGGGCAGGAACTGAATCAAGGGCTGTGACTAAGGTAAGAAACTGGAAAAGAAAAAGAGAAGGTGGGGTAAACAGGATCAAAACCAGATCTCAGAAAGTGGTGAGGCAGAGATTGGCTCAGTGACTGAGACAGGCACCAGTGCAAGTAACATGGCTGGGGTCAGTTAGTCAGCAAGTAACGGGGCCTGGGATTTACCAGAATTAGGGACAGGGACAGGGATTGACAAAGAATTTGGGGGACAGGTATAGGTCCTGGGGCTGAGTTTGACTCTGATAGGTCCAGGCCGCCAAGAAGAGAAGTTGTGACTACAGTGGCGATGGTATGCAACAAGAATCCAGTTGCAGATAATATGATGCCCTTTTTAACAGGGTTTTGGCCTCTGTAGTGAATTTGAGGGTATTCCCCGGATTTTGTACTGAAATCATGTTCTGGAATTTGATTAGTATCACAGGATAGTGTTGCTGGGGCAGCAGTCAGAGGGACACTATTGAGGGACTTCAGGAAGAATACATCAAGAGCAGGGTAGACTGTAGAACTATAGGGGTTTTGGACTTGGAGATTGTCAGAGAATCCAGCTGTGGACTGGGGGAACTATAACAGCTGGCCCTGTGGGCTCAGGGACTTAAGCAGCCTGGAGAGGAGGCTGAGGGGTCTGAGTACTTGCTATACCACTACTCTGTTGTGTAGCATAAGATCAATGGCATGATACCACCAAAAGTGGTAAAGTCGGGAGACGGGGCTGTAACCATATGCACAAATTGCAGGTAGCACTGGCAGAGAAATTTATTGCCAGTTCCAAGGAATCTCATCCTAACTGTCAGCCAAAGGGGCAAGTCATCAGGAATTAATGTAGCAGAAGAAGACATATATTAAGAAGCAGCTGAGGCAATAGGAGAGTAAGGCATATTGATTACTAGCACAGGCCTAAAGGTGGCAAATAACTGAAGTTGCCACTACATCCAACTAATCATCTATTGTGTTTACACTTGCTCTTGCTGGATTGCCTTACATGAGAGCCACTCGAAGGTGGATGTAATTTCAGAGCTGGTATTTAAGGTGTTCCAAAAATTGTAGTTAAAGTCCATATCAGGTATCAGTTTGCAGACAGATATGGTAATCAGAGACAAACCTATATTTGTCCACAAATATTGAACTGAGATTAAAATGAGGAAAGACTAGAGACCCAGTTAGAGTTAGTAGCAGTAACTGGGAAACTAGACTCGGAACCAGGGAAATGCGAGACTAGGAAAAACAAGATATATGACTATAATCCCTTAAACGATTCCACAATTGCACAACCACTCAAAAAGTATATATGAGACCTATTTTTTACCTTTACCTGTCGCTCATGTATATAATAAGGTATAGTGTTATAGGGAAATAATCAGTAGTGCAGTGTCAGCCGGTGGTTGATCACTTTCTTTTAACAGCTTACCCTTAAGTGTTTTATTTTTTCCTAATCCCACAGCAATTTGTCAATGATTACATTTTTAAAAAAAAATTCATTAATTACATACTTTTTAATCAGTTAACAGTTACATCCACTTTCCGCCATCCACCAACACCTTGTTGATAAGAGAGGGCAGAGGAAAATGGCCAGATTGGTTCAAGCTGCCACAAGGAACTCAAATAATCACTCTTTTCAACTGTGGTGAGCAGAAAAGCACCTCAACCTGCAGAAATTATCGACCTTGAGGTGGATGGGTTACAACAGCAGAAGACCACATTGGGTTCCACTCCAATCAGCCAAGAACAAGAGTCTGATGCTATCATGGGCACAGGCTCACCAAAACTGGACATTTGAAGATTAGAAAAAAAATCACCTGGTTTTCCAGCCTTTAACTGCCCACTGTTGCCTTAGATTCTTGTTCTTGGCTGACAGGAACGGAGCCTGATGTGTTGTTCTGCTGTTGTAGCCCATCCACCTCAAGCTTTGAAGTGTTGTGCATTCTGAGATGCTTTTCTGCTCACCACGGTTGTAAAGAGTGCGTATTTGAGTTGCTACAGACTTCCTTTCAGCTCAGACCAGTCTGGTCATTCTCCTCTGATCTCTCTCATCAACAAGACGTTTCAGCCTGCAGATCCTCCGCTCACAGGATGTGTTTTGTTTTTCACACCATACTGTGTGAACTCTAGAGGCTGTTGTGTGTGAAATTCCCAGGAGTTAATGAAATACTCAAACCGACCCATCTGGTACCAACAACCATGCCACGGTTAAAGTCAGAGAGATCACACTTTTTCCCCATTCTGATGTTTGATGTGAACATTACCTGAAACTCTTGACCTGACTGGCTAATTAGATAACATGAATGTGCGGGTCTATGGGTGTTCCTAATAAAGTGGACAGTGAGTGTGTACACACAGTCATCCCCTCATCAGCCCCCTTTTTGTTGCTCTCCTAAAGCTAATAGAACAACAATAAAAATAAAAAAAACAGCACACAGTCCTCTGTCCTAAAGACTTTTCAAAGCACTGATACTGGAGACTCCTTCTATAAAAGTTAAATAAACATCTTCTCAGAGAAAACACAGACAAGTCATGAGGAATGATTAGTGGAAGTGGCCAAGGTACACCTGGAGCTGGATGAGGAAAACAGAGTATAGGTACATTTCCCAGATTCGCTCATATTTAATTTTCTTCTCTCTTCCTTTTCGTTCCACCAACTCGTTCTCTCTTTCTGTCTCGTGACATTTATCTACTCCACTTTCCCTTTCTCCATTTAATGTTTCTCTGTCCCCTTCTCTCTCTTTTTCTCGTTCTCAGGCACCCTGATGGTCATCTCTCTGCTCTCTATCGTGTATGGTGCACTGCGCTGCAACATCCTGGCCATCAAGATCCGTTACGACGACTACGCGGTGTCCGTGCGTCCTGCGGCGTACGTGTGCGTGCTGCTGTGGCGCAGCTTTGAGATTGCAACACGCGTTGCTGTGCTCGTGCTTTTTGGCTCCGTGCTGAAGGCCTGGCTGCTGCCTGTAGTCATGATCAGCTTCTTCGCCTTCTTCCTGCACCCATGGGCGGCATTCTGGCGCAGCGGCTCGCCCTTCCCCGAGAGCATTGAGAAGACACTGACACGCGTGGGCACGGCCACTGCACTCGCCATGCTCACTTTTCTGTACGCCGGTATCAACGTTTTCTGCTGGTCGGCCGTGCAGCTCAAGCTTGACGACCCTGACCTGATTGACAAAAATTACGGCTGGAGGCGAGCAACTGCTTACTATTCTGTACGCTTCATTGAAAACATAGCACTCACGTCTCTCTGGTTCACCCACCGCACTGAATTTTATCGACAAGTAGACGCACCAGTGCTTGAGCTGCTGCTGCTGCTTAGCTATGCCCTTGCTGTGTTCTTCATGCTCCTCTTCTACCAGTGCTGCCACCCCTGCAGGCACCTGTTCTCCTCCAGCCCAGTACAGGGACTGTGGGAGTGCTGTGGCTCACTACGGATGCCGGCTGTGTCGTGTTCCCAGCCTGGATGCACACAGGGAAAAGTCTCATTAGAGGACCCTGATCAAGCCAAAGATGTGGACCGTGAACAAATTTCCACTACCAACGGAGACATCACCCAGTGTCTGTGCTGAGTCTCTACTGAGGTGAAGAGCCACAGTACAGATGGAGAAATGGAGTAGGTGGCAAATCGCTTGGACACCCTTTGCAAGCAAATGCTTTAGTAGAGAAGTCGTTGTGAAATGTTGTGATTCAGGCAAAAACTGAGACGAACGGAGGTGTCAGACTGAGCCTATAATGAAACTTTCCTGAGCTGAACTTTTTTTTTTTTTTTTTAAAAGTGCCCCTTATGGACCAGAAGCTTGTTTAGCCAAGGACGTTCATGTATGTTCTGCGGATTGTGTTAAAAGTTTTCCTAAGACTTCAGTTTGTTTTTGTGTGTGCGCGTGTCCATTGGATTTTAGGACAAACCAGTCAGCATGATTGTGCCGTGGGTTGTTTCTGTGCTGTTGCTGAATGCATTTGCTGTTTTAACTTTAACAAAATGAGAATGCTGCTTTTGTAAACTTCTGTCTGCTTGTCTCTCTGTCTGTCTCTACTTCTCTCTGTCTTTCTCTCTCCATACTTCCCTGATTTACCGCAATTATAAAGCGTACTGTCTCTTTAAGAGCTGAATATTTATTTAAAATACAGTCGTGTAAATGTTACAATAAGTAAGGAAAGCACCACCGAGCACATTTAGAGCACATTTAGTACAATTTAGACGGAAATGAAATCTTGCTTGCTTTAAGAATGGCAAGTGTGCAGTGGTGGCAAGTGGCACTATTAAGTTCCTCCAAACGAAAATCCCTTCCAAATATAGAAAAAAATAACTCTTCTAAGAGTATAAGTACAAATAAAGTTCCATTTCATGTACGTTTATTCATTGCCACGATTCGATTACATTATTAAAACCTTATTTCCGACTATTCAGTTACAACGTTTTGCATGAACGTTTCCTTTTTCTTGGCTTTAACAATACAGGCTGCGTTTACAGCTTTAACCATGATTTCGCATTTAGGTAAAACAAATGATACGTGCGTATTCAAATTTTAAATGCTTACGATGGCACCAGTTATGCTACAGTCATATCAGAATGCCATCTGGTGTCCTTGATATTGTGTCGGCCCCCTGTGTTGTGAAGAGTTTCCGTTTTATTTACACGCGTCTCAGGTTTATTGCGTGACTGTGTTTGTTTTACGTGTTCATTGATCGTTAACAGCTTATTGATCTCCGACCAGCATCCGACTCCAGTGAGACTTTTTGTTCGCTAATTCAGAAGGATATTAAATGACACCTGTGACGGTATGTTTCTATCATGTAGGTTATACTTATAAAGCCAAAAGTAAGGCAAGAAAGGTTTTTGGGAAGATTGTTTTTTTTTTTTATTTTTTTTTTATGGTCTGTGTGCTCTATTTCTTAACAAAAGAATGATTTACTCTGTTATTTAAATATTTAATTATTTACTCTCATATTTTGCACTGCTTTACAAATGGAAAGGGACCACATTTTTCACACAATGAGATTTTTTGCGAAAGGAAGGTAAAGATGGCTGTACGTGGGCATGATGATTGTATGTGAGCCCTTGGTGCCCTCTGGTGTTCGGGTAAATGGGCGCAATCTTACAGATGGCTGAAGTCGTTTTAAAACGTGACCTACAAATGGCTGCTTGTTACGGCGTTCTTCTGTGAGTGGAGTCTGAGAAAATAACCAGAATAAAAACGTTAAGCCCAGAAAACATCATGGTGTCTTTGTTGCCATAGTAACAAACAGTGTAGGTGTCTCTCTGGAACCACGGCTGAGGTTGTTGTAAGATCTTTTGTACAAATGAGTAAAAACGGGAGACCGCTACAGCTTTTCCATGTCTTACGTATTCTCAAGTGTATAAAAAAGATACACATCAAGCCCCTTACCCCACCACACACACACACACACACACACACACACACACACACACACACACACACACGTGCATATTGAGGAACTGTGCTTCATCTGTTCTGATGAGCTGATTCTCTCTGTTCAACTTCCTCCATGACTCTCTGCCTTAAATACCAAATGACTTTCACTTCTGTACCTCACTCTGTCGCCTTTACACACACACACACACACACACACACACACTCATTTGTTCTTTCAGCATGGGCAACTTTGCAGCAAATGAAGGACTATCCATCTTTGTTATTGTGAGTTTTTTGCTTCTGAATATGATTCCTGTTATGGCTTTACAGTGATTTATACAGTTATTATTATAATACTTTACAGTATTAAATATTTCATTTCTGTTTCATTGGACACTCAGAGTTTTAGCCGTGTTGTGACTTGCTGTTTTCTCCTTAGCTGGTATGGCTTGGAATCAACGCTTTCCTCTTTGTCCATTTCTACATGGCGTTTTTGGTCGACCGTTTCTACTACAGCAGGGTCATCCTCGGGGTAAGGCCGCGTATTTGTGCTTTAAGCGTGTACAGTACAGTGTTCACTCACTAAGCAAGGGTGTTAATCGAATGCCTAAATTCAGGAACTGACAGTATGCTGTACGGTGAGTACATTTTTGTATTACACAAATGGTTACTGTAGTGCTTGCACTGTAAAAGATAAATCTCTAGATTTTACAGCAGTGTGCTGTCATTTCACAGTTCAAGAAAAAAAAGTATGATGTTTTTAATGCAGTACTTCAGCGAATTTTACATGGACAGCGTTCCGTTATTCGGAGCTTGATCGTTATTAGAACAAGAGAAAACACAGCTCCATGGTATCAAAATAAATTCAAATGAAACAAGCTTCATTAATGTGTCGATTAAATGAATTTAAAACTCATGACTACCATTGCCAAATATTTACTGTTTGCACTAAAGAACCACCAGCTTACTTATGTGGCTTTTAGAAATGCTGATATTATTAATCCAACTTATGCAAAACCCCCGAAACATAACCAATAAACCAAAAAAATAAAAAATTGTCAATAAGTAGCCCAAATTCTTGGACCTTGTAACCCTCAGCAGGGAGGTACCCACTAATTACAAGTACTGGAAAGCCACTATTACAGCTTATATAATTATATTATAGCTCATTACTTGGAAAACTATGTCTGGCTCAGACATAGTTTTACAAGTGAAGAGCTGTAATATAATGGTACTCTACATCATATTGGCTTTCCAGTACTGATACGCTATATAATAGTGACTTTCCAGTACTGGAACGCTGTTTGGCTCAGCATCAACACCAACAAACCAAAAGAATTCTTGAAAATTGAATTCCACAGTTCCTCAGGAAAAGCTGATTTGCTGCAAAAGCATAACACGCCTTGACTGTGCTTTTTAATTCATAATATAACACATGATTGGTCTCGCATCACAGAACACAGAACATGCAGCGGAGCACGTATTAGAGCTTAAAGTACATACAGCAAAATGTATCACTTCTCCATCTCGTTTACTCTCTTTCTTTATACGAACTGAACTTTACGACCCACCTTTCTCATTCTCATTTCCCATGTGTGTGTCTCCGTAGCATGCTCTGCCCTGGGCGAGAGCTCCAGCCGCGTGTCTGAACTTTAACTGCATGTTGATCCTCCTGCCCGTCTGCCGCAACCTTCTGTCCCTCGTCCGAGGCTCCATACAGGTCAGACAGAGAGCCCCAGGACTGCACCTCAGTCACAATGAATTCATTAGCAGTGCAAATGCAAAAAAGGAAAACTGTAACTGAAACACTGTAACACTGTGTGTTTGGGTAGTGTTGTAGCCGTACGGCTGCGCGTCAGCTAGACAGGAACATCACTTTCCACAAACTTGTGGCCTACATGATTGCCTTCCACACAGGTACCATTTGGACTTAAATCTGCTTCTATGCTACATCGGAGCTAAAACAAGAATTGCTTTCTTAAAGAGTCTCTTGTGTTTCTATCAGCGGTACACACCATCGCTCACCTGTTTAACTTCGAGCGCTTCGAGTCTGCTCAGCGGGAGGACAACAACATGTCACTGCCCCACGTTCTGTCTCTGATTGGCAACAAGGGCAATGAGTCTTACCTCAACCCCATCCGATCCAAAGACACAGTGAGTATAAGGCTACAGCAACACACACACCCACACACACACACACACACACACACACACCCACACACACACACACACACACACACACACACACACACACATACCTGACATGGAATATACAGTGCTGTGCAAAAGTCTTAGGCACATGCAAAGAAATGCTGTAGAGTAAAGATGCCTTCAAAAATAATGAAATGAAATGTTTCTACATTTTAAAAAAATACCATAAAAAGCAGTAAACAGTAATAAATGAAACAAAGTCAATATCTGGTGTTACAACCTTTTGCTTTTAAAAATAATACTAGTCTCAGGTGCAGTGTGTGCAGTTTGATAAGGAAACGAGCTGTAAGTGTTACTGAGCATCTTGCAGAAGCAGCCGCAGTTCTTCTGGAGACTTTGACTGTCGACTCGCTTCTTATTTCTGCAGCGAAACCCAGCAGCCTTCATTCTGTTTTTTTGGTCTGAAAAGTGTCTCTTATGCAATCTGCTGCTTTCTTTCCTGACAAACAAACATTTTACTGTGACATTTAATTTTGTGCTGGAAAACTAATGTTAGGGAATCTAAAGTGGTTTTTGTACTGAATCGATAATGTAGAAGTCATAAAATAAAAGTCTGTAACAAAGCTTGTACTAAAAAGAAATATAGGGTGCCTAAGCCTTTTGCACAGTGCTGTATATGACTGAGCTCAGTCCCGTGTGTGACCCACATGTAGCTGACACATAAAAAAAAAATTACAGTCGGGGTCCTAAGTTTACATACGCCTTGCAGAATATGCAAAAATGGTACTCATTTAAAAAATAAAAATAAGAGGGATCATAAAAATTGCATCGTGTTTTATTTAGTACTTCCCCCGAATGAGCTATTTCACGTAACAGAGGGTTACATATAGTCCACAAGACACAATAATAACTGAATGTACACAAATGAACCAGTTCACCGGATCTTAATGTAGTGTGTCGCCTTCTTGAGCATCAGTGCTATATCTTGTGATTGTATTAAGACCCGTTAGAAGTGTTTGGAAATCAGGGTTGATTACATGAGCGTGGTGGTTCAGCAGACCTTCACGTGGTCACACTGTGGGCGAAGGTTCCTCTTTGAGGTCAGGGAGACTTCACTTAGAACTGGTCACAATGATGAGGGAAAGTCTCAGGCTCTCTCTCACACACACACACACACACACACTCAGTCATGCTCTGTTTACACTGTGGTCATATGTTAGGAAGATCTGTTAAGAATAATGAATCATATCCTGTCAAAAAAGACAACTATTGGCCTTATGGCCTTCTGTTGGCCTGAAGGGGTCCAGAGCTAATATTTTAAAGGAATATATTATTATTAGTAGTAGTAGTAGTAGTAGTATTACTATCTTTGAAATTCTATGATTATTACAGGAATAGAAACACTTTGAAATATTGCAAATTGTGCCTTTAATACTAAAGAAGTACTTATATTTGTAGTAAAAGTAACCAGTGAAATGTTCGTAAGTTGGTTAATTTTTTATTTTACCCAAACCAATTTCCTACCACGCGTTACACCTACAACGCAGAGGGTACAGTATGTCATACAGAGTGTTGTCTCGACTAAAAGACTGCACATGCGTTGAACGTTCACAGAGTTTTTGTTGGGAAAAAAAAAAAAAAAAAAAAAAGTAACCTTGGTTTTGCTAATCGTGTGTCTTTTTTCCATTCTCTGCCATTGCCACAGAGCCAGATTATTGTGATGTTCACTACGATCGCAGGACTGACAGGCGTAGTAATCACCCTCGCCCTCATCCTCATCATTACATCCTCCATGGAAGTCATTCGCAGGTCCTATTTTGAGGTGTTCTGGTTCACCCATCACCTCTTCATCATCTTTTTCATTGGACTGGTGCTGCATGGGGTCGGGTAAGTGCGGGCGTGTGATAGCCTGATCCTTTTCGTTATTTGGCAGTGCGTGCAGGCTGTATTTTTTTTTTTTGGAGTCTGAATTACAAAAATACATAGAAACACACCAAAAGCAACTAGTTAGCCGCTATCTAGTTAAACCTACTAGTTTTAAATAACTGAATAAAAAGCCTAGAGGTTAAGGAGTTTTAAAGTCTGGAGATTTTGCTGCATTTAGAAAGTGTTGACCAACAGCCACGTCTTGACCAACGAGGGAATGAAGCAACCGCAACCTTATACTTGTATCACACTGATATTTGCGACACAGTGATTTGGTAAACACTTACCCTTCCTCCGTATGTGTTTGCGTGTTTGTGTTGTCACTTGTCAGTCGTATTGTACGAGGTCAGACCATTGACAACGTAAAGCATCATGACCCGAAAAATTGTAGCAGTCGGTTTGAGAGATGGGGCCTCGATCCGGACTGTCCTGAGCCGGAATTTGCAGGAAATCCGCCCGGGGTAAACCAATTTTCAGTCATTACACAAGCCTACTGATATAAATAGCATTCAGTGAAACACACGCATAAATACAGGGCGCAGTATTGTTGCACTAAGCCTGTGTTACAATGCATTAGTTTAAAATCATGATTATAAGATTAAATTGCTAATCTTACACACATTCATCACATGTAATATGGCTTTCATTTTTTTTTTGCACTTCATCCAATTCAATTTTATTTATAAAGCACTTATAGACACAATTTCACAAATGTCACAATTAATGATTAGCTAAAGTCTTACACATTACCAGATGCAGGGTTTTTTTTTTTTTTTCCTGAAATTGCCCTACCAGGCCTATAATCGTGCCGTTTTCAGTTCCTGAAAACTAGTTTCAGGCTCATTTGCCTTCAGATCTTGACTTCAGGAAGTCAAATGCACACAAGGTCATGTCTGGTGATTGACCTGATTGGTCATTAAACCTTCTACTTTTTTATTCCTTATATAACCTGTGATTGATTTGTAGTTTATTTTGGTCTATTGTCTTGTTGCACTCTTTAAGCTCCACCCCCCCCCCCCCCCCCCCCCCCCCCCCCCCCCCCCCCCCCCTTTCCTTTTGCTGCACCTAAGACCAGTTGATTTGACGCACTTACCATTTTATGTCTTTAATAACCTTTTTTCTGACACTGACGAACTTGAGTTTTATTAAGACAGTTTAGATGAATTTGTAAGTTGTATACTGTATGTAAAAAAAAAAAAAAAAAAATCCATTCCTTACCATGAACATGATGTTATTTCCAGCATTGCGTAATGCTTTATTCACAGACATGGAAGTGGGTCCTCGGGCCGATGATCCTGTACGTGTGTGAGACGTTTGTGCGATTCTACCGCTCGCAGCAGAAGGTGGTCATCACCAAGGTCAGTGGAAATGACATTCGGCACGATAATTACAACAACAAAAAAAACATTTCATTTGATTCTCAGTAATGCGTACTGAGGTAAACGACTGAGACTGATGTCTCTATTGATCACCTGTGCACTAAAGAAAATCACAAAAATAGAGTGGACAAGCATCGATTGTGCAAAACATGCCTCATATTAGTGAGTTTTCTTACTTTTCTCTCCCTCCCACCATCACTCACTCGGATGAGTTACAGTGTGAACGGTTAGAGAGTGTTCTGATAGGTCATGGTCAGTTCACATAGATGTTAAACTGGGTAAACTGGGTAAAACAGTATCATACATATGTTATTGTTTCCTCAGTTACATATCATTTCATATATACAAAGGAAAATCCAGGGCATAACTGCGCTGAAATTCTGGAGTTGTCCATGTCTTTTGAGAAAGAAGCCACGTCGGGAAGCTCTCTGCTGCTCAGCCAATAAAGATCTTTGTTCTCAGATGTCCTAAGTATCTAGCCCTGACCATATCGCTCAGTGTTTTTTTTTTTTGCCCACCAGGTAGTGATGCATCCATCAAAGACCCTGGAGCTGCAGCTGAAGAAGAAAGGCTTTAAGATGGAGGTGGGTCAGTACGTCTTCCTGAAGTGTCCATCCATCTCGCAGCTGGAGTGGCATCCCTTCACCCTGACCTCTGCCCCCGAGGAAGACCACTTCAATGTCCATATCCGTATCGTCGGAGACTGGACCGACGCCCTGTACAAGGCGTGCGGCGGGGACAAGAGCGGAGGACAGGAGGCCTGGGAACTTCCCAAGTAAGAATTAATATTTTACTGAAGGAGGATCTTATTACAGAGATTCTTCCTTTCATACACAGCTCAAACTGCTTGTTTTGTCGATTGACCTGTTTTGACGTTAGTAGTACCCTTTGAAGCCTCTTTACAGTCAGAACATTATTCATGTATTTGTATGTCTGTGTGTGCACTAAAACGGTCTATTGTGTGGGCAAGGAGCAGTCGCTCGTTGGGAAACTACGTGCTTGTGAAAAGGGGATGTGGCTTTAGCAGGGTGCTGTTGGAAAGAAGAAGTGAGCAGATTAAAGCAGACTTTTGCAATGATTTCGGTGAGCGCAGGGGGCAGTTCCTGAGCGTTGATTTCATCATCGCAAACTTTTTTTTGCTACCTCTTTTAAGAAATAATGTTTTGAAATATTTTGGCATATAGCAAAAAAAAAAAGAATCTTCACAAAGATCACATAGTAGGTTTGAGAATATAATAATAATAATAATACAGCGTGGAGCGTTGCTGCTTCAAAGCTGGGTTCAATTCTGAGATATCGGGTTACTGTCTGTGTGGAGTTTCTCATGTTCTCCCTGTGTGCACATGGGTTTCCTCTGGGTTCTCCAGCTTCCTCCCACCTCCCAAAAACATGCCAGTACGTGGATTAACTACTCTAAATTGCCCCTTGAGAAGGAGTGTGTGAATGTGTGTGCATGGTGCCCTGCAATCGACGGGCTTCCCATCTCATAGTGCTCCCCAGATAGTGCCATTATTATTATTATTACTGCATTACATTCTAAGATTCTTGATTTGCATGATCAGACAGCTGAGCCTAACTGTGTGTCTGTGTGCAGGATCGCAGTGGACGGCCCCTTTGGCACGGCCAGTGAGGATGTGTTTCGCTATGAGGTGGTCATGCTGGTGGGTGCAGGCATCGGTGTAACTCCCTTTGCATCCATCCTCAAGTCGGTGTGGTACAAAACTGTGCAGCAAAACACCAATGTGTTCACCAAAAAGGTGAGGCTTCCTCAGTTTTAACGAATTGCGAAATAAAGCCTTGGACGTTTGGCACTGTCTCACTGTTTCGTAAAAATGCTTATAGGTGTAAATAAGAAAATAAGAGCATGCTCTTCATTGCGCATGCTCTCGAAATGCAGAAAGAACTGCTGCTGTAATCACAAAGACTGCCCTGTGCTCATCCCAGGACTCTCATTCAGCTTTTATACTGAACATCCTTTCACACTTAGTCCTGTTGGACTTTACTCTTCTACAGCTGTATACTGTAATGCTTTATAATCCCACTATCTGGTGTCACTCAGAAGGGAACAAGTTCCCCTTTGAGTATGGTTCCTCCTAAGCTTTCTTCCTCGTGTCATCTCGGAGTTTTGCCACTCTCATACCTCAGCCTTGCTCATTAAGGATCTTAAATGTACATCCAGATCTCTGTAAAGCTGCTTTAGTTGAAGCACAATAACGATTGAATTACACTGAAAATTAAACGGGTAGCTCAGTGTGACATCCCTGTCGATACGTAAAGGCCTTCTAGCTTTAACTACATAATTGTTTCTCTGGCCTTTTGACCCTGGCAGATCTACTTTTATTGGCTGTGTCCGGAGACACAGGCGTTTGAGTGGTTTGCAGACTTGCTACAGTCCCTGGAGCGCCAGATGAGCGAGAAAAACATGAGTGACTTCCTCAATTACAACATTTACCTCACTCGCTGGAAGGAGACAGAGGTTAGATACACTTCCACAAAAGTAAAAAAAAAAAAAAAAAACACAAAGTGGAACAAGAAAATACACCTAAAAAGGATGATTTAAATTCAGAAATGTAATCAATTTCTCTAAAGCTGCTTTGCGACACTTGTTAAAAGCGCAATGCGAATAAATTGAATGATCTTTTTTCTTGGAATTAGAACATATGTATTCATGCAGAGGCTTTGTCCACTCCCGGTGTTTGTAGACACACATTAGGATTGAATGTTTCTATTTAATGGACCACAGTTTATATTCCATATAAACAGTAATGGCTTTCCAGGTCTCGCAATGCACTGTATTGTTTTTAACCTTTTAATAATCGTCTTTGTGAAGGCTGCTCACTTCAGAGTTCACCACGAAGCAGAAAACGACCCCATCACTGGCCTGAAGCAAAAAACACTGTACGGAAAACCCAACTGGGACAACGAGTTTAACACTATCGCCACCAGTCACCCAGGGTATGCGAGAGTCTTCATTAGTGTCTGCCTAATAACTTTAGTGTTAAAAGATTTCCTGTAGGATTAAAATACTGTCGCAAAACTCATCAACCTGCGACCTAAACTGACCTCAGGTTTTAACCATCGCTGGTTCTGTAGCAGATCCTCGGTTGCCGCTTGTTGCAGCCAATCAGATGCATTTATGTAAATAATTTAGCTGAAGGTACCTTATCAAGAAAGGGACGACTTTCATAAAAAATATTTTTATTTCATTCACCCTCTCTGGCTTGGTTGAACTAACCACTTATCCAGCTCTGCCTAATTTAGCACTAGAGACTATTGTAGTCACTGCAACACTCTTTACTGCCTTGTGCACGAATCTTAAGAAATGAGATATCTGTCTGCATTTACATGTAGCGCTAATTTCTCTCTCTTTCTCCTTCCCGCAGGTCTAAAGTCGGGGTGTTTCTCTGTGGACCAACTCCTCTGGCAAAAGCCTTAGAAAAACAATGTCTCCACCAGGCACAGGCTGGAGCTGAATTCATTTTCAACAAGGAAAACTTCTAATCTTGGAGACGGCTAGGCGGCGATACGATCGAAATAATCTACTTTAATTCATTTGCAGTGTGTGTGTGATTGCCACAGAAGAAGAAAAAAAAAAGTTTACTCAAAACATACTTACAATAGAAATGTAAGGGTAGCTACTGAACTTCACTGGTATATGTGTAAAATATGCGATAAAAGAAATCCAGGAGCGATAACGTAACTAATTCCGGTGTCTCACGCTCTTCTGAAGATTTTGGCAGAAGGTGGAAAACAGCACAATGTCATCTTTACTATAAGCTTTAAATGCTAACAGGTCAATCGACAGCAAGTTGATTATTTCCCTATAACGGCACGTCATGAAAGTGTTTTATTCCTCTTACACCACAGCAATTTAGTAAGACAGACCATTTTTTATATGTTAAACGATGACGTCATACGTTTTTTTTTTTTTAGCCATTTAGAGTGACATTTACTGTTGTGGAACAAATTCAGTTCCTGCTGTCACTTACCTTATAACAGCTGTAAACAGCCGTTCCTTCACCGCGCTCGTTTTCTCGCCGTTGATTTGCCGAGAAAAAAAAAAAAAAAAAAGCTTTTTGTGTTAATGAGAAACTGCAGAGCCCTTCATCCTGAAGACTTTCCCATGCTGGAAGACTTACTTGGGAAGTTTTCCCTCACAGAGAACTTCAGCTCAACGATCAGACGCGATTTATTCTGTTTAGTTCAGCATCTGCTATATACACAAGTGCCCGTGTACGTCGCTGCTATAGAAATAATGACACATTATAAGCACATTAATATTAGAGCTAACCAAGCCTGAGTTCTAGAAAATGAATTGACAGTATTATAGATAATGTTTACTGAATGCCAGCACCGGCCATTTAGGCTGCCAGTGTATGAGAGTTTTGAGTCAATCGGTTTTCTTTTCTTTCTTCTGTGCAAGGAAATGTGTCGGAATAATTGCCTGTAGCAATCATCACACATACTACAGATGCGCTGGATAAAGTTTAAAAGTTATAAATAGTTTGGAGGGAAAAAAAACAACGACAAAAAAAAACAACAGAGCATTCCTATAATCGCATGATTAAAGGATGAGGCAAAAGAATGTCAGTACCATGCTAGGTTGCTAAAGTCCCTTATGTGACAGCATGTAAAGGTGTCAGTCTTGAAGCTTTTGCTATAGTAAGAGATATGAAAAGCTGTAACGTTGATCGAGAAGGCTCAAAAATAATTAGTCGGTGCTGACGTACAGTACGTCGGCTATGAAATTCGTAATCGCTTATCGTACTTTCTTTGCGTTTTCACTCTGCTTAAGTACTCGGTAGATGTTTAAATTTTGTTTGCCTTACGTTACGGACACGCCAATCAATATGTACAGATGTGACGAGACATCTTGGTGGAAGACGTGTGCCACAAATGAGACTAGTTTAACTCCATTCCATGATTTTGGGCAAAAAAATAAAAAATAAAACGCTTCTCTTTAGGTAAGACCAAACATAGACATGATTACACTGTCCTCATTTTCAAAAGGCTTCATTCCATATACGCTGATTTTAATAGGCAAATACATGAGAGTGTATGAACGGATCATTATTAGAGTGATTATAATGGTTCTAGCATGTTACATGCTTAGCAACAGTTCTTTTAATCTTAAAAGATGACGTGCGTAGCTTTTTAGTTCTTTAATAACCATGTAGAAAGACGCATCACGGCCATATTGCGGGACGACACTGCCGAGATTCATCACAACATTTATTTCCATCAAGAGGTGCATCGGGTTTTTGGTCAAGATCTTGAGCACTGTTTAAAGCCTCCTCCAGGACGTCCCAAAGACTTTCACTGAGGTTAAGGTCAGGACTCATGGAGGTGCCAATTCATGTGTGAAAATGATTCTTCATGCTCTCTGAGCCATTCTTTCACAGTTTTAACCCTGATGAATCTCGGCAGTGTCGTCCTGCAATATGGCCATGATACGCCTTTCTACATGGGTATTAAAGAACTAAAAAGCTCCACACTTCATCTTTTAAGATTAAAAGAACTGTTGCCAAACATATAACATGCTAGAAACATTATAATCACTCTAATAATGATCCGTTCATAGACTCTTATGTATTTGCCTATTAAAATCTAAACAGCGACTTTTTGTTTTGGCCGGGCAGTGTATCATTTTTTTTTCTCCCTCTAACATTGTGAAATCACAGGATTTTGTTGCAGAAGGGTTTTTAGAAGTAGTGTTCACAACAGTAATGGACTTTCAAAGTTTTATTTTCAAATTAGGACGCAAATCTGCAGTAATGTCAAATGAGCTTCATGTGGACAAATCGCGAGGAAGTCCAAACGGTGTCCTTTGCTTTCTTTCAAACAATGCTGTCATGAAATCGTTTCTTCTTAAGCCATTCATAAATGGATATAAAGAGAAAACAATCGTTTAAAAAAAAAAAAAAAAAAAAATGATAATAATGATTTGCTGTTACAGCTGCACACTACTCGCATTGCCGGATTTTGTGCACGCTGAACAGGTAGGGACTCTTAATGCTTTCCTGATATACTAGAAATGTCAGTTTTGTTTTGTTTCCGAAAACAAATTGAATGTAATGCCCTGAATGTAATGCCCTGAATACAAATTGAATGTAAAGGACTGATGAATACAAAACTTAAAAACATAAAAAAGGATCAATTATAGAGTTGAGCTTCATGTCGGATTCATTTCCTTGCATATTTCTGTTTGTGTGTTATTGAGGAATTTAATGCTGTATAAAGAGAAGGAATTAAAGAAGCAGGTCCTCAGTTATACGACTGAATTTAATTGAACAAACACATTCGCTAACTACTACACAATGCCATTTACAGTCTGTCTACGCAAAAAAAAGTTAAAAACGATGCCTGGCAAACACAAGCTGTTATGTTACAAAATTAAAGTACTGGGGGAAGGTGAACTCAGCCGGCCGATCGTAAGCCCAGCAACACGGGCTTTAATAACGCTCTGCTTCGTTAGGCTGAAAATAAGTTCATAGTGCCACCTAGTGTGTGTGTGTGTGTGAGAGAGAGAGAGAGAGAGAGAGAGAGAGAGAGAGAGAG
>CM040999.1:14338584-14352385 GCA_022985145.1 Pangasius djambal | reverse complement strand
AGAGGCGGAAGAGTCCGGAACATCATCGCAAACTGCTCTGGAGAGCGCTCCTAACAAAGGAGGAGAGACAGTGTTTATTAGAGATGGCATCTCTCCGATTCCCAGGATCAGAATCAGAAAAACAAATTAGACCTGGACATGTTTACACATAATCCATACACACATTAGAAATATGCTTGTATTTTTGGTTAGTAGGAGTGGCGATAGTTATGGCACCATCTACCTTCAACCAATCTTATAGTAGTTATTTTTGACATAAATACCTTCATGATATTCCATGTTCCACCCAAAATTAGCAAAACAACATGCTAGTAATAAGGCAAAATGCCATTTTATCTTCTGTTCCTCCCTGTACAGTAAACCTCCAGTACAGAAAAACCCACAATTCCGATTGGATAACCATTTCTCTCCACAGCAGCTGGTAAAATGTTATAAATCATACTAAGAGACACATTCATTTGATGTCTGGGGCAGTTAAATACGTAGTATTACGTAATCTTTCATGAACAGGAATCTTTCATGAATAACTACTCCTCAACCTTCCCAGGTAAATGTCTACGAGGTTATGCTAACTGCTTCTACTAACGAGCACTAATTCGCTGATAGCAACATGATCATTATAATTCGATGGTACAAACTGACTCACCCTCTCCCTGCGTCGGTCCCGGGCTGAGAGACTTCTGTTCAGACCGTGTCGAGACTCTGCCTCTCTCAGCAGCTTCTCCAGATGGTCTTCGGTCACATCATTGTCCTCTAGGATCACATCTTCTGACCTTCTGAGCCGAGGTTTAGCCAACGCTACCATGTGACACCCACCACAAGTAACCTAGGGGGAAAAAAACAAACCAAACAAACACGAGGACAGAGCGCACGCTTGATATATAACGATAAAATAGCTCGTACGATTTAGAGGACGAGAGCATGAAACCCACAGCCTGCACGTTATATTTGAGGAATCGTGGACAAAGCGTCGGTTTGAACTGGTTGGCGAAGTACTCCTCTCCTAGAGCCAGTTTTCCGTGACGGCCGTCGCCAAACGTGTAGAGAAGTCCACTCTCTGAAAAGAGCACATTTAAATTAGAGTAAGAGCATTCATTCCATGATTAATGGAATATAGGGTGCAGTAAATGTACATCTATTTCACAATGTATACCTAAAAAAAAAAAAATCTAAGCAAATTTCTATTTCACTATTTATCTACAAAAGGTCCAGGATGTTAATAGTGAAATGAACCAGAGAAAGAGAAGGCACAGAACTTATTAGAGAATATTTATATCACATTTAGAAAGAACCGTGCAACCTTTTGAACTGATATCATTTTGAGTTTTTTTTTTTTTTTTTTTTTCATGCTTGATATCTAAACATAAATAATTCTGACCATTTATTTATGACCAAGTAATGCAGCACCATTCGACACATTATACATTAATGTAAGGAATGATGGTGACTATTTACAGCATTTGACAGCAGCAGGAACAACAACAACAACAACAACAACAACGACATGCAGTAGCTCTAGAACTATAGCTCTAAAGGAATATTAATGAACCACATAGAAATTGAATAGATGTCATATGAAAAAAAAAAAAAAAAGATTGGTATCATAACATAGAATAAGTAAGGAATAAAACACTTGGGGTACTCTGTTATATGAAGATAAGCAAGGCCAGGGTAGTGTGATGCTAGTGCGATGCACAGTCCACACACACACACACACACACACACACACACACTCACGGGCCTGGCACCCTGATCTCCCAGAACTCTGACGGAGAAGAACACCTGGTCTTGTAGAAAACTGACCCCCCACTGGGCCACTGAGGAGTTGCAGTTCTACCTCTCGGGCAGACATATCACCCTGGTCATGAATCATGCCCCCTTGGATGGCTAAAGCTAAAGATAACAATGCCTGTATAACCCGGTGGTTTCTCTCATAGCAGGACTTCTTGTTCCAGTTGCAACAGCGAGCAGTAGTACGCCACGGCAATGCAGAGGGTCTCTTCCGAAGGGCTGGGAGAAGCCTTTCCTCCTCACGCTCCTCTGCCCTTTCCCGCATCTTGTAAATAAAAAGGAGCCCCACTGAGGGTTGCTGACCGCCATCTCTCTCTCGCTCTGTGTGCCTGTGTTCCGCCTGCCACTGCTGACAGACGCTCCTACAGTGTTTATTATAAATCTTTGATTATGTGGACTGTCTGTGTAAGTTGTTACGGTATAAATCTGTTCATACAGCCAGCATGACCAATGTAATCAACCAATATAACACACCTGAAGGTAAAAACACAGGAAAATACTAAAGGCTAAAAAATAAAATCAGAGGAATGCTAAACAAAAATATGTGTGTTTACAGACATAGCATGTATGTAGCAGAACATGGCTTAGTAGACGAGCAGAGATTTGGTGTCAGAAGAGTGACAGAACCTTTGCGGTACCTGTGAGGACAGCACTGTGATTTTCTCCACACGCTATGCTCTTTACTCTTCCCTTGCGGAAATGTTCCACCACTCGCGGCAAACGGGCCTCAAAGGTGAAGGTGCCATGGCCCAGCTGGCCAAACTGTCCCAGGCCAAAGGAATACAGATATTCCTCTGAGGACGATCACAAACACACAAACACACAAACACATCAAGGATCAGCAAAAGAAGTACAGAGTACGATGAATAACAGTGCACAGAAAGGGATTCAGACAGGTTAACAGATGACGTTCACATAACAGGCGATATTCACTAAAATACAGCAGTGAGTGTCGGGTACCAGTCTGTGTACTGTCTGCTGGGAAGACTACGTTTCTGAATCAAGCATACTTTTGGCACTAGAAAAAGGGCTGCTTTCTATGGTCATTTCTTCACGGTGTCACTTTGTGCGTCAGTCCGGTTGTAGTACCTGTGAGTGCCAGCGTGTGGCCTCCCCCGCATGCCACCTGCAGCACCCGTTCACAGATGCCCTCCACTTGCTGAGGCACTTTGTGATTGGGCACCTGTGCTGTGGACAATCCCAGCTTCCCACTGTCTCGCTCTCCAAAGGTGAATAACGCCCCGTCCTCTGGAAACGCACAGCTGTTACTTAGCAACTAGCTGCAGTATGACCTGTACATTTCATTCTTTCAGGTTAATGATGCATTATGTTGGCCACTGAAGGCCAGTGAAATGATGTTAGCAGTAATGGATCATGAGTCACAGGGAGAGAAATAATGCTGAAAAGCTCGACCAGTGCTTTTTGCCACACACATTAAGTACGAAATAAAACACACTGTTGCTATAGAACGATAATCAATGACTGGGTGCTTAGGGAATTGTTACCTCAGCAATTTGCTGACGACTACGATTTTTAATTTAATAAGGAACTCTAGAGGATGTCATCCTTTTCAACTTTTTAACTGGTCCTGAGCACTCTCCTGTGGCGACCACTACAAAGCACTGTCTAGACTGCTTCTGTGAATGGTCAATAAGTATCTCGTTACAGAAAACGTCAACGTCTTTGTTATATAACATATTTTGTAATGCACTTATTATTAGTCCTGAATTATGTGACGCGCCCACCAAGCCCCTTTGAATGAGCTGTTACTATAGAAACAATATCATTAGAATGAACGAGTGAATATAAACCTGTGATTTGACTTACAGCTAGAACTACTGTCAGAGCTGCTGTTATAGGAAGTGAATCAATTCCTTCTGACCAATCAGAATCGAGAATTCAACAGCACTGTGGTATAATTGTTAATAAATGTCTCTAGTAATAGATAAAGTGACTTTGCAGGAAACTAACTTGCCGCATGTCTACTGGCATCAAGCACATAAAAACCTTTTTTAAATACATTTTTTCGTTCGTCATCATCAAGTCATAGCAAGTACGCTACGGTGAGTTTACCTGTTACGAACGCAGAGTGGTAGTAACCGCAGGAAATCCACGTCACCCGTCTGCCTACACAGAGTTCACGTGGAGTGGAAGTCCCTTCCTCCTTCCCCAAACCAATCTGCCCTTCGGAGTTATCACCCCACACATACAGCTTCCCTTCCTCTAGAAGAAGACAATAAAATAGACAGAACCTAACTCAGTAACCTGAAGGAGGGATCCCGCAAGCTTTTAATACATCTAATACGAAATAATCGGAGTATCGCTTTGTATAGGATATACACTTATTGAAGATGAATGAGAAGGATTTCTACTATTTTAGAATAATTTAAAAAAAAAAACACACATTAACATGATGAAATAGCACGTATGCACTTACGCAATGACCAAGAGTTGTGTGTTATATTCTTCATGAATCTTTCAACTGGCTAGTTCACAGGTTCCCAAACATTTCGGTGTTTTCATTGCTCTAAAACACTTCAACCCAGGCTGTTAAATAGCTGATTAATTGAATCAGGTGTGCTGGGCATAGGAAAAACACTCAAATGTGTCATTGATTCAGTGTAATTAAATCAGGATGTTTCCAGGAAACCTCCACTACACAGCTGCTTGTTGAAGATGTACTGTACGTAGTCAAGACTTGTCTGGTTTAAAGGACTATTTAGGAGCCGAAAGAGACTTCTGCCATAGAAATAAGTCATACATCACTTACAGTTAGGGAAGCTACCTCAGTGTGATCACGCAGCCAAGGTTTTAATCCGTTTTAATTTTTATGAGCATATTTCTAGACTCTGAAGCACTTAATTTTTAGGCAGGACTCGAATTTAGAAATACTGTCATATGTCTTGTCTTATCAGGTACTCAAACAATTTACAATATGTTAATACACCGCTCAGAAAAATTGAAAGGGACACTTTTAAATCAGAGTATAGCATCAGGTCAGTTAAGCTCCTGGGATATTGATCTGGTCAGTTAAGTAGCAGAGGGGGTTGTTAATCAGCTTCAGCTGCTTTGGTGTTAATGACATTAGCAACAGGTGCACTAGATGAGCAACAATGAGACGACCCCCAAAACAGGAATGGTTTTACAGGTGGAGGCCACAGACATTTTTTCCCTACTCATCTTTTCTGACTGCTTTTCACTAGTTTTGCATTTGGCTAGGGTCAGTGTCACTACTGGTAGCATGAGGCGATACCTGGACCCTACAGAGTTTGTACAGGCAGTCCAACTTCTCCAGGATGGCACATCAATACGTGCCATTGCCAGAAGGAGGAACAGGATAAGCACTGCCAGAGCCCTACTAAATGACCTCCAGCAGGCCACTAGTGTGAATGTCTCTGACCAAACAATCAGAAACAGACTTCATGAGGGTGGCCTGAGGGCCAGACGTCCTCTAGTGGGCCCTGTGCTCACTGCCCGGCACCGTGGAGCTCGATTGGCATTTGCCACTGAACACTAGAATTTGCAGGTCCGTCACTAGCACCCTGTGCTTTTCACAGATGAGAGCAGGTTCACCCTGAGCACATGTGACAGACGTGAAAGGGTCTGGAGAAGCCGTGGAGAAGGTTATGCTGCCTGTAACATCGTTCAGCATGACCGGTTTGGTGGTGGGTCAGTGATGGTCTGGGGAGGCATATCCATGGAGGGACGCACAGACCTCTACAGGCTAGACAATGGCACCCTGACTGCCATTAGGTATCGGGATGAAATGCTTGGACCCATTGTCAGAGCCTACGCTGGTGCAGTGGGTCCCGGGTTCCTCCTGGTGCACGACAACGCCCGCCTCATGTGGCGAGAGTATGCAGGCAGTTCCTGGAGGATGAAGGAATTGATACCATTGAATGCCCCCCACGCTCGCCTGACCTAAATCCAATAGAACATCTCTGGGACATTATGTTTCAGTCCATCCGACGCCACCAGGTTGCACCTCAGACTATCCAGTAGCCCAGTGATGCCCTGGTCCAGATCTGGGAGGAAATACCCCAGGACACCCTCCGTCGTCTCATTAGGAGCCCTGACGTTGTCAGGCATGCATACAAGCACGTGGGGGCCATACAAACTACTGAGTACCATTTTGAGTTGCTGCAATGAAATTTCAGCAAAATGGACTAGCCTGCTGCATCATTTTTTCACTTTGATTTTCGGGGTGTCTTTGAATTCAGCCCTCTGTAGGTTGATCATTTTCATTTCCATCAAACGATGTGGCATCCTTTCGTTCCTAACACATTACCCAGTCCATATCAGTATAGATATCCAGCATGATATTTTTCCCCATTGAGATCTGATGTGTTTTCAAAGTGTTCCTTTAATTTATTTGAGCAGTGTACATGTGTTACTGGGCTTAGACTTAAAATTGACATGGGTCACAATTTTCAAGACTTATTCTTTAACTTGATCTCACTTAAATATGAGTTAACCTGACTTGTATTTGAGTTTATGAGGCTTACGGCATTGTATTGCTCTAACGTGTAAAACTACGTAAACAGTTGCTTCTTCGACATTAAATAACATTACTCAAACTATTCCAACTACTTCACTTGGACTCAGCTTTACTAGCAGTTTAGGGACCTTTGGACTTGACATGGATGTGAAAGTGAGATGACTCAGGTTCGACTTATGAGTAAGAGATGATTTACAGCATAGCTTATTGGCTTGTTTGCTTATCACTACATCAGTCAGAAGACTTCAGGATTTAAATCTCTTACGCGTAATAGCAGCCGATGTGTTGGAACCAGCTGCGAGCATCTTGATTGGTCTATGTTTGGTAAAGAACTCCACCAGCTGGAATGAAGTTCTTTCCTCAAAGTCTCCAAGACCGAGCTGGCCTTCATTATTCCCACCTGCTGCGTACAGGTTACCGCATGCTGCAAACACAAAGGAGATTCCTTTCACACACTCTTCTCTGAATGGTCACACCAAATATCAGAATGGGGAAAAAGTGTGATCTCTGTGACTTTAACCGTGGCATGGCTGTTGGGCTCCACTCCTGTCAGCCAAGAACATGAACTGGAAGCTATCATGGGCACAGACTCACCCAAACTGGACCCACCTGTTTTTTTTTCAGTCCTCAACTGTCCAGTTTGGGTGAGTCTGTGCCCATGATTGCCTCAGATTCTTGTTCTTTGCTGACAGCAGTGGAGCCTGATGTGGTCTTCTGCTGTTGTAGCCCATCCACCTCAAGCTTTGAAGTGTTGTGCATTCTGAGATGCTTTTCTGCTCACCACGGTTGTAAAGAGTGCTTATTTGAGTTACTATGGACTTCCTGTCTGGTCATTCTCCTCTGATCTCTCTCATCAACAAGACGTTTCAGCCAGCAGACCCTCTGCACACAGGATGTGTTTTGGTTTACACAGAATGGTACAACTCTAGAGGCTCTTGAGTGTGAGATCAGCAGGTTCTGAAATACTCAAACCAGTGTATCTGGCACCAACAACCATGCCACGGTTAAAGTCACAGAGATCACTTTTTTTCCCCCCATTCTGATGTTTGATGTGAACAATAACTGAAGCTCTTGACTTGCATGTGCATGATTTTATGCACTGCGCTGCTGCCACATGATTGGCTGATTAGATAACTGCCTGAATGTGCAGGTGTACAGGTGTTCCTAATAAAGTGGATGGTGAGTGTATATTGATAAAAAGTTTTTTTTTTTTTTTTTCCATCTGGACTCCAGTGATGCCCTCCATGAATGATTGATGTGTGTCATTCGAATGTGAAAAATCCAATCTGAGCTGTTTACATGTATACAACAATATCCAATCTGTGTCCGAACTCAGTGAAAAAAATGGGAACTCGCAATTACATGCGAAAGCTTTTGGACGTTAGCAATGCAAACACAACCTGCATCATGTGCTCCTTTACTGATGTGCTAAATTGGATGAAGTGTAAAATACTTACATGTGTAAACGAGTGTATGGGTTCTTCCACAAGCGACAAGCTTGACTTTTTCCGATTTCAAGGCTTGAACAAAAGATACAGTTTCACGTTAGTTTCAAAAAGGTGTGTGAAAACCATTCTGAGACTTAAAAAAACCCATTTGACGTGTGACTTGAAAGAAACTTTGAAAGGAGCTCATCCTCTTCTGAGTGACCCCGGATAGTGGGGATAAATGTGTGTTGAAAGGATGCTCAGTATGTGCAGATTGTAAATAAAAGTCCTGAGATGAGCACAGGACAGTCTTTAGGATTATAGCAGCAGTTCTTAGGTACACATTTACACTATCCAGGTGAGGTTTAGGCATAAACATTTTTGTGAAGTACAAAGTTTTTGGAGTATCCACACGGGACCATCCGCAACAGCAGTAGCTTGGTCACATTTTTACCAAACAACAGAATATTTTACTGATATTTTCAAGCCAAAATCACAACTGTATGTTATCAGCTTCATAGCCTGGAAATGTTATGTCCGTTTTGCATGTGTGCTGTGTGTGTGTGTGTGTGTGTGGGGGTGCCAATGGATTTAGCAGACACGGACTGCATTGCGTCCCCATGCTAACGGAAAAGAGTGCAATTTACCTTTAACACAAGTAGGTTTGTTCACACTGATCTTTTCGCCCAGGCCTAACTGTCCCCAGTTATTACTGCCAAACATGAACAATTTTCCATTCTCTACATAGGAAAACACAGATTAATAGAGAGTGCTTAATGACACTCAATGGATTTACTGGTTAATAAATGGCAATAATGTTTGAAAGCACTAGCGTATTAATCATACCTGTAATTAGTGCAGTGTGTTCATCTCCACATGCTAGCTTTAAAGGGACATCGTTTTTCAACCAGAACTTGCTGGGAACATTATCTGCGAATTTGCTCTTGCCAAAAGTGAACACAGCTCCTGTTTCTGCCGTAAAACAAGAAAAGAATTCAATAAACTATGAAGTCTTTAATCCAGTCAGCCATCTCAGTTTACTCTTTTACTCGACTACTTAATCTGAATGGCTTAATAAATTCACTGAGAGAGAATGTCAGAGAAATGACAGACAGCATACATACTTAATTCTGCATGATTCACTTATACATTAACTTTCAGATATTCTTTTATTACGCCCTAGTATAGTGCACTAATCTTAATTATTCTACAGCACGCTGTTGTGTACTTGTAGCTACGCTAATGATTAATACTCTCAGAGTGTAGTAAAATGGAAAAACTATTTTAGTAACATTCTTTAATTGTGAAAACAAAAAAAAAACAGTATTAAAACTGAAAAAAAGTATTAAGTACTGAAATATTGGTCGTAAAATGCTCGTAATATACTATAGTATATGCGTTTTAATGATGTACATACACTCACTGTCCACTTTAACAGGAACACCTGTACACCTGCTCATTCATGCAGTTACCTAATCAGTTGTTGATGAGAGAGATCAGAGGAGAATGACCAGACTGGGCTGAGCTGACAGGAAGTCTATAGTAACTCAAATAAGCACTCTTTACAACCGTGGTGAGCAGAAAAGCATCTCAGCATGCACAACTCATGAAACCTTGAAGTGGATGGGCTACAACACTCTTGTCCGTCTCCTGTCAGCCATGAGTAGGAATCTGAGGTAATCATGAGCAGAGACTCACCAAAACTGGGCAGTTAAAGACTGGAAAAAGACATGGTAACTTTTTTTTTTTAATCTTCATCTGTCCAGTTTCGATGAGTCTGTGCCCATGATAGCCTCAGATTCTTGTTCATGGCTGAAAGGAGTGGAACCCAATGTGGTCTTCTACTGTCATAGCCCATCCACCTTAAGGTTCAATGTTTTGTGCATGTTGAGATGCTTTTCTGCTCACCGTGGTTGTAAAGAGTGATTATATGAGTTAATATATCCTTCTGGCTGCTTGAACCAATCTGGCCATTTTCCTCTGACCTCTCTTATCGACAAGGTGTTTCTACTCAAAGGATTGTCGCTCACTCAATATTTTTTTTTTTGCACCATTCTGTGTGAGCTCTAGAGACTGCTGTGTGTGTGAAAATCCCAGGAGATCAGTAGTTTGGCTGAGATCAGTAGTGGCTGATTGGATAACTGCTTAAAATGAGCAGGTGTACAGGTGTTCCTATTAAAGTGGATACTGAGTGTAGAGTGAAATGAAGATATATTTTACACTTACTACAAATGCACTTTCAGTGTATTAGAAATGCACTAAGATTACCTTTACCTGAAACTATTATACATATCTGTTCTTCAAGTTTAACTCACCAAAAACATGCTGTAAGATATGCACTAAACAAACAACTGTATTACCATTACGGCATTCTATACTATAAATGTACAGGATATGGCCACAAGTTTGTGGACACTTGACCATCACACCCATATGTGGGCCTTCCTCAAACTGATGCCACAAAGCTGGAAGCACACGATTGTCTAGAACGTTCCTCCTCTGGAACTAAGAGGACCAAATATGTTCCAGCATGACAACGCCCCTGTGTACAAAGTGATCTCCATGAAACCATGGTTTGCCAAGTTCGGTTTGAAAGAACTCGAGTGTCCTGGACAGAGCCCTGACCTCAACCCCACTGAACACCTTTGGGATGAACTGGAACACCGACTGCACCCCAGACCTCCTCGACATTCCAACATCAGTGCCTGATCTCACTAATGCTCTAGTGGCTGAGAGAACAAACCTCCACATCCACGCTCCAAAATCAAGCAGAAAGCCTTCCTACTTATGCACATGTGGGTGTAATGGTCAGGTGTCCACAAACTTTTGGCCATATAGTGCAACTCACCACATCGTAAACTCTAACCTTTCTAAGAGAAAACACTTTTTTTTTTTTTTTTTTACCAGAATGCTTGTGCTTAGAACAGTATTCCCAATATTCAAAATACCTGCCCTGGGGGTCAATAGCAAAGCTACCAGGTCAAGAATATGTTTTAAGTGTCTTCAAATACTTTTTTTTAATACTTTTTTTAAATATAAAAACTAGTTTTGTTAGTGTTCTTAAATACATTGCCAAACCAATTGTGTTTTAATAATTTTTTTAAATAATATACAAATATATACAAATAAAATGAGAGAGAGAGAGAGAGAGAGAGAGAGAGAGACGGAGAGAGAAGGGGGCGTGGCTTGGTTGCCCCTAGCGACACACAGAAGCTACTTTTCATCTGCTTGAACTAAATGAGAGCTCTTTACACAGTAGCAGAAGGGACAGTAAAAAAATGATTATTACATTATGTGTTTTCATGATTTATATTTTATTCCCCTCCCTTTTCCATTAGATTCTCGTCGTACCTGAATTCTTATTCTTGTTATCTAACGTTACACTGTCAATACAAATGGAGAGACTAATCGCTTTGAGACTTTTGCGCTTGCTATCCTGCTATTCTGAAACTTTAATGTAATAATAATAATAATAATAATAATAATAATAATATGTTCATTTGTGAAGCAAACCTACCAGGTATCTCATCCTCTGTGTCTCCAGCCATCTCTACGGTAATCGGCTTATTACATTGGAGCCCAAGTTAAAATTTAATTCCGGTTCACAAGAGTCTATAAACGTCACTTCCTGTTTACGTGCGTCTCGTTAAACACCAGTTGCGTATTATTATTATTATTACTATTATTATTATTACTATTATTATTATTACTATTATTATTATTATTATTATCATCATCCTTCGTGTATTGTTCACCTCTTGAATTGTATAGGTTTTAAACATCCACTTCCGGTGTGGTTGTGGCGAACGCGCTGGTGTTCCGTCCTCGGCTCAGAGAGGACCTTTCTTTCATGATGAAACTGAATTTTGGATAAAAGCGCTATGGAGGCGTTTTTCATTTCCTACTTCATTTTTTTGGTTTGTTTTTTCAAGATGAGAAGCACCTGAACATTTCAGAGCGGCGCTTGGCTGCGTTATCATCTTCCTGTTTGTGTTTACAGTCTTTCTGCCATAACAATAATGGAAGGAGTGCTGTACAAGTGGACTAATTACATGACAGGTAATGAATTACAGAGCAGGAGGAGGTGCTGAGCTGCACTCAACAGCACTGCGAGTCTCTCCTGTACACATGTCTATAAAGAGCTAAAAAATGCACATATACACACACGCACACACACACACACATATCCGAAATATAATAACCTGCTCTTATCCAAACAATAAATGTTACAAGTTTAAGTTTCTTCTAGAAAACATTTTTTTATCTATCTATCTATCTATCTATCTATCTATCTATCTATCTATCTGTCTGTCTATCTATCTGTCTGTCTGTCTGTCTGTCTGTCTGTAATTCAGCTAAAGAATATTATTCTACGTATTTGTCTATCTATCTATCTATCTATCTATCCATCCACACACACACACATACATATATATATATGCTATCTATTTGTTTCTCTGTCTGTGTGTCTATCTATCTATCTGTCTGTCTGTCTGTCTGTATAATTCAGCTGAAGAATATTATTCTATCTATCTCTTGATCTATCTATCTATCTGTCTATCTATCTATCTATGATTTGAATAAGGAGCATAATTCTATCTGTCTATCTATCTATCTATAATTCAACTAAAGAACATTATTCTGCCTATTTGTCTGTCTATCTATCTATCTATCTATCTATCTATCTATCTATCTATCTGTCTGTCTATCTATCTATGATTCGATTGTAAATAGTTTTATAGGTTTCTAAGGGCACTTTCACACCTATTAGTCCAGTTGCTGAGTCTGAATCAAAGCGAAATTTGATACTTTTGCTTCGTCTGCTGTTTGGTTTGTTTTCTCACTGCATGTAATTACACGAACCAAAAATAAAAAAAATTGTCTGGGGGTGTGTAGGGCTGAAAAAACAGTCGTAAACCTTGACGGAAAAACTAAACAAGCGTTTATCAAGTGCGTGTAGAAATCATAAAAAATCACCTAAGCACTGAGCTGGAGCACAATGAATTACTAGATAATTATATAAACTGGTTTCAAACATTTTGTGGGTCACAGCTACTGTTTTCTATTTTTGTTCGTCGATCTGAATCTCCAGAACACTTCTGCAGCTCCGTCCTATGGCTCAGTTTAGCAGCTCACGTCTACAGGGAAATGTCACCTGTAATCGAAAATCCATGCCGTGTTTGGTTCACTTCCTGCAATTGGGTCAATTCAGAGTTGAATCATTTTCAAATCGCTGCACTCAAATCGAATCACTGTCACAGTCAAATTGCTACACTCGAATCGAATCACTGTGACAGTCAAATCGCTGCACTCGAAACGAATCGCTGTCAGAGTCGAATCACTGCACTCGAAACAAATCGCTGTCAGAGTCAAATAGCTGCACTCGAAACGAATCGCTGTCACAGTTGAATCACTGCACTCGAATCGAATCACTGTGACAGTCAAATCGCTGCACTCGAAACGAATCGCTGTCAGAGTCAAATCGCTGCACTTGAATCGAATCACTGTCACAGTCGATTCACTGCACTCGAAACGAATCGCTGTCAGTCAAATCGCTGCACTCAATTCGAATCGCTGTCAGAGTCAAATCGCTGCACTCGAATCGAATCGCTGTCAGAGTCAAATCGCTGCACTCGAATTGAATCACTGTCACAGTCGAATCACTGCACTCGAATCGAATCGCTGTCAGAGTCAAATCGCTGTCAGAGTCAAATCGCTGCACTCAAATCGAATCGCTGTCAGAGTCAAATCACTGCACTCGAATCGAATCACTGTCACAGTCAAATCACTGCACTCGAATCGAATCACTGTCACAGTCAAATCACTGCACTCGATTCGAATCGCTGTCAGAGTCAAATTGCTGCACTCGATTCGAATCGCTGTCAGAGTCAAATCACTGCACTCGAATCGAATCACTGTCACAGTCAAATCACTGCACTCGAATCGAATCGATGTCAGAGTCAAATCGCTGCACTCGAATCGAATCACTGTCACAGTCAAATCACTGCACTTGATTCGAATCGCTGTCAGAGTCAAATCGCTGCACTCGAATTGAATCACTGTCACAGTCGAATCGCTGCACTCG
>CM040999.1:14323166-14338484 GCA_022985145.1 Pangasius djambal | reverse complement strand
AATCGCTGCACTCGAATCAAATCACTGTCACAGTTGAATCACTGCACTCCAACAGCACTGGAGTGTGATTGAAACCGGACTGAGACTAACTAGGTCTGCTTGGTCCAAACAGAACCCCACCAAAGAGGAAAACGCTCCAGGGTTGGACACTGCATTACACAAATTAACTGCAGCATTTTTTACAAATTTTTTTATTCTGTCTTGTAGGATGGCAGCCACGCTGGTTTGTGTTGAACAATGGAATCATTTCATATTATGACTCACAAGATAACGTGTGCAAAGGCAGCAAGGGCAGCATAAAGATGTCAGTGTGCGAAATCAAAGGTACGACACTTTAAACAATTATGGCTAATAAATATTTGTACTCATACTTTCTGTGCTGCACAAATGAACCATTTATGTTAAAAGTGCAGCTGGTTCAGTTTGGTTTATTTCACTTCTTCATTCCTGTAAACCAGTTCACCCTACTGATAATACCCGACTGGAGCTGATCATACCAGGAGAGCAGCATTTCTACGTGAAGGCTGTAAATGCAGCTGAGAGACAGAAATGGCTGGTGGCTCTTGGAAGCTCGAAGGCTGGGCTTGCTGACACAAGAACCAAAAAAGAGAGAGGTCTGAGATTCTTATTCCCTAAGCCACATTTCACACGTCCTTTCCAACTCTGTATGCTTTGCCTCACCTCATCCTGCGGTGTCCTTACATGCATGAAGTTTAATCCAGCATGGATTGTAAAAATGAGGTGGTCATACTCATCTCTTGCAGAATTAACAGAGACCACCGAGTCTTTGAAAACCAAGATGTCAGAACTGCGCCTGTACTGTGACTTGCTAATGCAACAGGTTCACACCATTCAGGAGTCGGTGGAGCAGGAGGGAGACCATGCCGAGGTCAGTCACCTCACACCGTACGGTCGCATTTCGGTTAAAGCGGCATGAGAATGCTAACATAGATTCTATTTGTGATACTGCTGTTTATACAGTCAGGTCCATAAGTATTTGGGCAGCGACACGATTTTCTTAATTTTGCCCCTGTACACCTCCACAATGGATTTGAAATGAAGCAGTCAAGATGTGATCGAAGTGTAGACTTTCAGCTTTAATTCGCAGGGTTTAACAAAAATATTGCATTAACTGTTTAGGAATTACAGCCATTTTTCACAGGCTCAAAAGTAATTGGATGAACTAACAATCATAAATATTAGGATTATTTTTAATATTTGGATGCAAATGACTGCCTGAAGTCTGGAACCCATGGACATCACCAAACACTGAGTTTCCTCCCTTGAGATGCTTTGCCAGGCCTTTACTGCACCTTCCTTCAGTTGCTGCTTGTTTGTGAAAAGCATGTCCAATCGGGTTGAGGTCAGGTGACTGACTCGGCCATTTAAGAATAATCCATTTCTTTGCCTTAAGAAGCCCTTGGGTTGCTTTCGTGGTATGTTTTGGGTCGTTATCCACCTGTACTGTGAAGCGCTGTCCTATCAGTTTTGCAGCATTTGACTGAATCTGAGCAGAAAGTATAGCTCTATACACCTCAGAATTCATCCTGCTACTTCTATCAGCAGTCACATCATAAATAAACACCAGCGACCCAGTTCCATTGGCAGCCATACTGTACATTCCCATGCCATAACACTGCCTCCACATGTCTGACACATGATGTGATATGCTTTGGATCATGAGCCCTTCCTTTCCTTCTCCCTACTCTTCTCTTCCCATCATTCTGGTACAAGTTAATCTTGTTTTCATCTGTCCAAAGAATATTGTTCCAGATCTGGGCAGGCTTTTTTAGATGTTTTCTAGCAAAGTCTAATGTGGGCTTTCTTTTCTTGAGTGTCACCAGTGGTTTGCACCTTGAGGTAAAACGTCTGTATTTTACATTTATGAAGACGTCTCTTGATTGTAGACTTTGACAATGATACGCCTGCCTTCTCAAGAGCGTTCTTGACTTGCCTAGATGTTGTAAAGGGGTTTTTCTTCACCAAGGAAAGAATTCTGAGATCATCCACTTTAGTTGGCTTCTGTGGTCTTCCAGGCCTTTTGGTGTTGCTAAGCTCACCAGTGCTTTCCTTCTTTTTAAGAATGTACCCAACTGTTGATTTGGCCACTCTTAAAGTTTCTGCTATCTCTGGTGATAGGTCTGTTTTGTTTTTTCAGCCTAATGATGGCCTCCTTCACTTGCATCGTCACCTCCTTGGAACGCATAGTGAGAGTTCCCATAAACAGCTACCAACTGCAAATTCACCACTTGGAATCAACTCCATACATTTTATCTCCTTAATTTGGCATGGAATAAGGAAACAGGCCACATCTGGCCATTACACTGCTTATCAGTCAAGTGTCCAGTTACTTTTGAACAATGGCTGTAATTCCAAAACGGTTAATGCAGTATTTTTGTTAAACTCCTTGAATTAAAGTGGAACGTCTACGCTTCAATCACATCTTGATTGCTTCATTTACCAAACTTTATTTATGTACCAAGGCAAAATTATGACAATCGTGTCCCTGTCCAAACACCTACGGACCCGACTGTGCTGTGCTTACAAGTCCTTGTTGATTCGGATGTTTTCCCAGACGAGGAATGAGGCGTCATCTTTATTGAGTGCCACATGTAATACCTTCATTCAGACACTGGAGGAATGTATGAAGATTGCAAATCTGAAGTTCCAGACAGACATGCTGCAGTCGAGTCCTTCGGACCCGCTGATGTCACCTGTCTCCCCGTCTCCCATCCAAATGGCCAGAGTGAGGACTTAATTTTACCCGCTATAAACGTTAACTAGGATAAAACCGATTATCTGCTTTAACTATGGAAACCAGCATTTGTCTTTTATTTTTTTTTTTTTTACACAATTATACCATGATGAGAATAATAATGTAATGTAATTATATTACATAATCACTGTAAAAATTGATTTTCCCCTCTTCTTCCCCGAGTAGATGAAACGCTCCATCAGCCATCCAGGCACGTATAGCTATGACAGGTAACGATATTCTGAGACATCCACAATGCAAGTTCCTTTTGTGCGCCTCAGTCCCTGGCCACACCCCTGGACACTCAACATCTTGTACCTTTTCTCAAGGTCCAGTGCGCTGATAGAGCACAGGTCATCACAGAGACGCACACGGACGCACTCAGATACGGAGGCTCTCAGTGACGGTGGTGCAGAGGAGATGGAGCGTGAGTCACCGTGCATGAACACACACACACACACACACACACACACACAAAACCACAGAGACGGCTAACTGCATGTCACTGAAAATGCATACCCATTTGCAAGCACTATTTTGGTAACGCCTTATAATAACTTCAGCACATAATGTGGTCACAGGCCTTTTTTTTAATTTTTTTTTTTTAGATGATCTGTAACCATTTACTCTTTTTTTAAACCCTGCTTACAGACCATTTCATTATGAGTAACCCAGAAAAACCCAGTAAATGTTGTTTTTTTTAATCATTCATAATTCATTTTACAGTACTAGTATTTTATGAGGATCATACAGTAGTGTTTTATTCCACAGATTTTAGACCACAGATAATTTTATCGAAGAACAAGACTTTGTATGTTTTCTATCCATTTATAATTACAGTTATTGTTGTGGAGCATCCATGAAACAAGATAGTTTCTCTTATCACTGACAAAAGCTATCAACAGTCATTTATATAAGGCGAATGAGTTGTTACTATAGAAACGATAACGTATTATATTCTTAGATTTAAGTATCCAGCTGTGCTGTGGAATAATCATTTATTCTTTGGCACTTGATCGAACACAAGCACCGGTCATGCCTTATGCATAGTATCGAATAATAAATATAAATGTTAGTACATAATTAATACATTTTGGTTTATTGTTTCATTTTAACACGATTTCAGAAACATGGCCGATGAATGCCTTATGTAGTGAGGTCATTATTAAAACTCCATATTTATCAATCAGTTTGTATATGGGTTATTACTTTGGGTTTGTAAACCTCACTCACTAACGGTTTGAATTGAATGCTGAATGAATGAAGCATTTTCATAAAGCGTCCGGGTTCATGTCACGATTGTAATCAAAACCTGTGTAAGTGCTAAACTGTCTCACATGTTAAAGAGATGGTTCAGTTGAGCTTCAAGGCAGGCGTTGTTGGTGTCTTTCCAATTTTTCCCTTTCTTTTGTCTGTTTCTCAACCCGAAAAGGTCCCGCGCTGTTTCCCAAAGCCAGTGTAAACGGTGACACGGCCCCAGTAATCCCTGAAGAGATCGGCACGGGGACGTGTTTAACAATGGAAACGGACACTCCGGAGTCAGACTTGTCGCTTTGAGCTCCGATTTTTTTCCGGGGCAACCCGAGCAGGAGGAAACATGCTGACGTGCAGCTACTGTTTGCAGCTCCGCATTACTGATGTTTAGGAAGTATTATTTCCCTCAGTGAAGAATTTTGTTGCACTTTAATAAGAAAATGACAGAAAGCAAAGTTTGAATGTTTGCCTTTTTTTTTGTTTTTTTCCCCCCAGCTCTCTTGAATTGCTCTGTTTTCCAGATAAATGTTGGTTTGTTTGTGATACACGAGCCCATCGGTGAAGAGAATAGAAATCCACGTTGGATTTCACAAGTGACATGTAGCCTTTTGTGAAGGGAACCTTGACGAGTAAGGTTTTAGTTACAGTGCCATGTGAGTGGCAATACTGTGAGTGTACTGACATTAAAGGGTCATTTTTTTTTTTTATTATTATTTTTTTCTTTCAAAATTTCTGTATAATTTGCTGAGTGAGAAAACCTCTAAAATGTTACAAATATGTTGTCTTAGGGGTTTTACAGTAAGAACTGAATCTCTGGTTCTCACCGAGATCCGTAGGCACAGACCCATTTGTTGGTTACGTAGCATACAGTTTAAATGACACGCTGCATCAGTATGGGAAAAAAAATCGAGAAATAATTCTTTAGATTTTGGCACAAGAACTCGAAAACACATAAAACCGCACTTTTTTTTTTTTTTTTTTTTTTAACCACACTCCAAACCCGTAGTTTGGAGAACAAGCAAAAAGGCCCTCGCCGCGCTTTAGTCCCTGTCACAGATATTTTAAGAAGATGTATCTAACCAAGCAAGAACTGAGCAAATCATGCTGACATTTTGAAAAAAAAAATCAATGGAATTTCCCATTACTTTCATGCTTTCCTTTTGCTTCGTTGTGCACTTGGCATGCTCCAGTGTTTATGCAGTTATTATGCAAATACACCCTTTTTTTTTTTTCTTTATTTATTAAGTTGCCAGATTTTAACAGTCATTTCCCCCTAAATACGTCATTTTGCCTTAAAATTGATTCTTCGCATGGAGGAATTTGATGTGTTAATATATTTCATGTAGGAAAAAAAAAAATGCATTAAAAGTATATGGGATGATTGTTTTTTTTTTTTTTTTTTTTAAACTTCTATCTAACGTGTACCTTGCATTACTGCTGAACATTCTGCCTGATAGTGAAACGGAGAGAGTGGACTGCACATCGTTTACCCCAGCTAGGCAACTCCAGCTTTACCTCCATTACCCTGCTCTACCCCACAAAGTATTGGGGGAAACTAAATGATTATATGACAGTGCAGAAGAGGGTTTTTTTCCTTTTTAGGAGTTCTGGTTGATCATCAGAATGAACATTTACAGAATAAATCTATTTTCAACGGAATCAGCCACTTTCTGTAATGCTCAGCTAAAGCAGAACAGAAACAGAAAGGCGCAACCGCGATGTGCTCTTCCTTCCTTGAACATTTGTTTGTTTTCTTTTATTTTATGATTTTTACAACAGCTTCAAGAGAATAAAGTAGTTTTTGGAGCATAATGTACTTTTTTTTTTTTTTTTTTTTTTTTTTTTTTTTTTTTTTTTTTTTTTTTTTTTTTTTTTTTTTTTTTTTTTTTTTTTTTTTTTTTTTTTTTTTTTTTTTTTTTTTAGATTCTCATACATAAGCTGCTTAACATGTGCTAAAAAAAATAATAAACGAGTAAGGAATAAAGCAGGAAGAGGGAAATAATCATTCCTCTCATCCCCATGATCACAGTAATTAGCCAATTGATTAATCAGTCGTTAATCATCCTACTTTTTGTCCATTTATAGTTACATTTCATGTTGTGGAACATCTGCAAAACAAGTTAGTCCCTATTATTACCATTATAGCAGCTATACACATTTTTCTCAGTCTTGAAGTTAAGAAAAACAAAAAAGATGCAGCTTATCATGTTACAGCGAAACTTGTTACAAAGTGCTGACACTGGAGCCTCCTTCCAAAAAATGTCAAATAAACTTCTCACAGAAAACGTCACCATATCAATGATGATAGACATTTTTTTTTTAACCTTTTATGTGGAGAGTTCGCCCTGTGTAAATTGCTACTCTAGAAATGATCATGTATTAGAACAAGCATGTTAATATGAACCGTATATAAAACCGATTAGCGATAGCCCGAGGCACCTATTACAAAGAGAACCTGACACTAGAATACAACAAAATTAACATCAATTATATAATACACATCAGAAATATGAACGTCGTTCGTGAACGTGCTGTAAATCTAAACCCCCAACTCTCTCAAGTCCCAGCTGTGTGTTTGGAGCACAGCACAGTTCAATTTTATTTGTATAGCGCTTTTAGTAATGGACATTGTCACAAAGCAGCTTTACAGAAATAAATGGATTGAAAAATTATATTGTAAATATGTGAATTTATCCTAATGAGCGAGCCAGAGGCGACGGCGGCGAGGAAAAACTCCCCGAGACAATATGAGGAAGAAACCTTGAGAGGAACCAGGCTCAAAAGGGAACCCATCCTCATCCGGGTGTAACGGATAGTGCGATTATAAATAAATCCCGTCTATAACTGTGTACTATATGGACAAATAGTGCAAATGCTCAACCGGTAAATTCATCACAGTTTTCAAAAGAAGTCCCGGTTGATTAAAATCTATCCACTGTCCAACCTGGCTGATGTTTACCTTCTGTCATCTGTATTTGCCACATCTGATTTTCATTTGAAAAAAAAAAAAACCACTCTGGGACGTGCGGATGATTTCTCCAGAGAGCGATTAGTTGCCGTGTGCCGGCTTGTGTTTTCACACGGCGCCGCGTGTAGGGAGAAAACAGGTGCAAATGAAGCGTGGCCGTAGGGCTCATGTCTCTCCCAGATGGAGAGCCTGGGCTCACAGAGCTGCTGTAGTCAAGCTGGGAGCAGTTCTACCTCCATCCAAACGTTTCAGAAGTTCAACAGTGGAGCAGCAAAAGGTTTTGCGCCCATGTTAATTGTAAATTGAGTAATCAGATGAGCAGCCGCTGTACAGACACAGTCACAGACGAACAAACAAAACTCCCCAGCACCGTTCATCATATCTACTATCTACTTTCGTCATTATATAATGAATAATGAATTAATATTTAGGTGTTGGTCAAAAAATTCAAACAAAACAGGTGAGTGTAAACCTCGCTAGTCAGGAGCCACAGCATGATGAGGCCCTGCTAAACACATCTGCAGTATCTTGCTGCCAATTTGCTTGCAGATTACAGTTTGTTTATGGCTTGTAATGGCATATTGTATTTTTGAGATAGAGTGCAAAACTCTCTTTACAGGAATACATGCTGATAACAGTATATTACTCTAAAAATCAACGCTGCACTTCTACAGTTATCCCGTGGCATCAAATGACTTATCTAACTATAAAAATGTCTATTTAAGTTGAAAATATGACAATATTACTTTAAAATTGGTTGGGTGTGGTGCCAATATTTTTTTTATATGGTTTTTACTGCACTATTAGCTGCCAAACATTAGCCGTTTAGCATTTTGTATAGCAAGGCTTCTCAGTTAGCAGCCCTGGGGAACGTTTTACCGGTGCTTTGGCTGTTGGACCAGGATTTTGTAGGCATGAAGGGGGTTTTTTTTCACACAAAAGCCAGCAACTGCGTTCATATTCAGTGAGAGGTACACAGATACGAGTGGAGCAGCGGATGCTGAAGCAAGACAGCACAATCCCCAAGAAACTTTGCTAGCAAACCTATTTGCCTTGGTTGCAGAAAATTAGCACAGAACGTAGGTAATTAGTCTATTTTAATAAATAAATCAACATGAGTAATTTAACATAACTAGCTTTTAGTGACTTTTAGTGAGCCTAGTTTTACCGTAAAGTTAATGATACTGTATACAGTTACAGCAGTGTTACAGTAGCTATAGAGTTTTTTTTTCAGTGCACACCACCACACAGGCTGCTTTATTGAACTGCGGAACATTTCTAGTTTTATACAGGTTTGAACATGTTTGATTGTAGAAAAATTACAGAAATTCTGTACGATTTAGTTCATGAAAAGCGAAAAAAACCAGGAGGACCTACTGTAATAAACAAGCTGCATTAACAGCCCATTAAACAGAAATGATTTCTACAAACACGTACACAGCAGAGGGGCGCTGATCTCGATTTTTGATACAGTATCAGTGTCTGTGCATCCCAAAACATATACAAACTTCTATCACCCTATCTGGATATGTATTATTTGAGCAATTTCAAACTAGTTAAAGTTAAAGCAAATGTGAATAAAATAGTTGATGGGATTTGTATCTGCTATATATACTGTATACCAACATGAGTGTGGAGGTTGTGTGTGCTGTGCGATTTAAAGAAGTGTGCAGAGACGGGAGTTGATGCTGACATGTTCAGAAGGAAGGCCATTCTCTACGGGTTCTGAGTAATCAGGCACGTAATGAAGTACGTCATGATGGGGAGAGTCGGCAGCAGGGGAACGGGGTGAAGCGTCATCCGTGGCAGGATGCGGTGAAGGGTCATCAGAGGAAAGAGAGGGGGAGGACGTGCTGCTTTGCTCTTTGGTAGGTTTCTTCTCTTCTTCTACTTCGCTGACTTTCTCTGGTGAGAAGGAGAAATTCCGAACTTTTCGGGCAAATGACTCGAAATTGACATTATGAATTTGCTGTGACCGCAAGCCTACTTTTTTTTTTTTGTATATTATAATATAGGACTACTGTAATATTTGTACATTTTATTATATCAGGAACATAGGCATGTGTATGGTAAGTGGCTAAAAACCGAAGGAATATTCCTTGCACTTACTTACCAGTCTATTGGGAAGTGTTATGTCATTACAGGAAACAGACACGGCCTGACACAGGGCTGAGAAGCCTGGTTTATACTTGATTTATACTTGAATTATACTTGATTTATACTTCCACCTCCATGGTGATTGCTGTCGTGGGCTATGTCTCAAATCGAAAACTCTGACTTTACATTCAAAAGTTTTTACCAGTGTAGAAAATCCAGAAGACTTGTACACAGTACAGATTTTTCAGAGGGTTTAAAGGCAACACGAGAGGTTTTTAACATCCTGTAATAGTAAAAGTACTAAATAATGGTACATTGGCAGGGAAATTGCTGAACTATGCTAATGCAGCATGTAAGGATCGTGAAAAAGACTTAAAACAACAAGTACTCTATTAATTTAAAAGCGGCTTCTCTGAATGTGACTCCCAGTAACTTTTTCAAACAATATCATTACACAAAATCCCTCTTCGATACTTCTTATAATCCTTTGTAAAACAAATGAACGAAAAAAATAAGAGGAGATTTCTTTCTCAACCCCATTTTTTAAATCAACTGACCCCACGTGGGGTCGTGACCCCTAATTTGGGAACCCTTGGACTATTGTTTACTGGCTCGTTCTCAGAGTGGTATGGCTGTAAACAGGATTTTGTTTTTTTTTTTTTTGATTTCTGAATGAAAGCTATTTGGTTGGCATGTTTTGTCTTGTGGTTTTGCCTCATAGTTGGGGAGGTTAGGTGATCACACTTTTAGGCATGGGCTGGAACTATTTTTGTTTTTATGAATTCAGCAGAGCACAGCTGTTGCTGAACAAATGTTCATAGAAAAAAAAACAAAAAAAAACATACCGTCTGTGGCTTGTGTCACCTCCTTATGGTCATCTCTGTACAAACAAGAGGCTTCTTCCCCTTTGCCCATGATCTGCTCCTCGGACAGCTCGAGGTTCTGGAGCAGGAAGTAGGTGGCCATCAGACCCTTGCCCTTCACCTGGATCTCACCTCTTTCACGGATCTCAAACTGCTTATCCTTCAGAACACTTCACAGATGAGCGAACAAAGTTAAACACATTCCAGATTACATGGTAGGACATTAGGTGAAAATCCTTTCTGTAGATTTTTCAATCATGTCTATTTTGTGTGTGTGTGTATGTGTGTGTGTGTGAGAGCTGAATTCAAAATTCAGGCCACTCTGGACTAAAAAATGAAAACCCTATTATTATTATTAGGGGGCCAAGCACCGACGGTGCATAGGCACCCTATTGTTATTCTACCTTTTCTTCTTCTTCTTCTGGCTAGGATGTCTATGACAGCCCATAGAACTGTCTGGTAAAAAGTCGTGAAATTTGGCACACTGATTGGGGAGGATCTAAGGAACATTCTGACCAAATTTGGGCCAAGTGCTGCCAATGCTTTAGCACCACCATCTTTTGAACTGTATTTCCACAATTTAAAAGCCAAGTTCAGCACACCCTATGACGTCAGTTTACGCTTAATTAGATTTTCTGCCATCTTGGATTTTGGATTTCAAGTTTATCCAATCATCACCAAACGTCTTCAGAGTAAGCTTTACAAAGGTTATTAAAAGAATTTTGAATACTCCACACGGTTTGCCTGTAATGGGCCAACGAATCTCACAGCAAAGCCACCAAACAGGAACGACTCAGCAATGACACGGCATTGAGTAGGCATCTTTACGACCATGACCGGAGGCTATGAAACAAATTTCGTTGCGGCACCACCTACTGGTCAAAAGTTACAATAACATGCTGAAAATCCTTACGTCTAACTGCCATTTTTTGTGCTACTTCACCATCATCACCAAATTTGGCTCACATCATCTTGAGACCTGTCTGAACAAAAAAAAAAATCAAAAGGTCTCTGATATTCAAACCTGTTCTCCCATAACGGACTGGCAAATACGTTAAACTACAAATCGCTCTTGAATCTCTTTGAATATAGTTATGGCTCTGCTTTCCCGTTTTTGTCTGTGAATGTGCGGCTCACCGAGTCTGGGTGCTTGGCCCCTGAAAATGCTGCTTGGGACAAAAAAGCCATAAGCTCACTAATAAGTGACAAATAAGAGATTTTTATTCCTTTTTAAACCCCCACAATCTGTCAGTGGGTCCAAATTTGTGACCGCATACATTTCTTATTAGTTAGAGTACAGTTACAGGTTCGTGTGCATTATTTTACAGTGCTTATGTCAGACACGTGGATTTAGGCACGTATGATACCTGTAGGTGAAAGGACTCAGGTGTATATGGTCAGGGACTCCATGACTCTCCATTCGTGATGCTGTATTGACCGTGTCTCCAAACAAACAGTAGCGGGGCATTTTTTCACCTACTACACCAGCCAGCACAGGCCCAGTGTGTAGACCTACTCTGATCTGAAACATACACAGATAACACATGCAAATTCTTGAAAAACACGTTGATAAACACAGCTGCAAAATCTCCCCCATGACCAGAGTGAAACAGAGATAAGCTCCAGCACCTGTATTGGCTGTCCTGTGATAGGGTTCTTCACCTCCCTGGCAGCAATCCTCATGCCCAAGGCAAAGTTTGCCACACGCTCAGCGTGTGTGTCCTTGGGAATGGGCACACCACCGACCACCATATAAGCATCGCCAATCGTCTCTACCTGCAATGGAGCACACGATTTCAGGGAGAAGACAGCAGCTCACTGAAATAAAATTGCAATAATCAGTTAACTTATTTTGAAATTGCCCTCAAGTTGTTATCCTGTTTGCAATATTAAATGATCACATTGGTAAAAGCATCACTTCACATCATGATGCCCTAGATACTGTATAGTTTGAGAAAAAAAAATGTTCTGAAAGGTTTTTCCACCCATTTCTCTGACGCGATCTTTAATATGTTCAAATTACATGCAATTACTCATGACTGCTCCTAAGCATGCCGATGCAGAAAGACAGTGACGAATGATCAGCCGACGTTGTTGAGTTTTGTTCTCACCTTGTAGACATCGTGGACATTTGTGAGGCGGTCGAACCTGGAGTACATGGCGTTAAGCATGTTGACAATCTGGATGGGCTCACAAGCTGCACAGATGTTTGTGAAGGTGACCACATCACTGAAGAGAATAGTGCACACCTTGAAGTCACCTGACGTGACACCACAGAGGAAAAACGGGTACAGCAATTAATGCAGAAATTACCCTGAGCTACAATGGCAATGCAAAGGTTGTTTGGCTAAGACATTTCAATGTGTTTCTTCAATGGATTTGCACATTTGATTTGGTTTTGCTGCATTTGCTGTTAAATCCTACATAATTCCCAGAGAAAGAGAAAGCATCTCTAAGCCTCAGCATTTTTTGCAAAAATATTGGTGTCACATTAAAATCCATGAACATTTGGTCTAATATTATTTTTAGGAATAGTAGGGGTAGTAGCTTTAATTATAATTATTGTCCTTTTTTATATTAAATAGTACTGATTAATGCTTAATTGGAAAACTTAACTGCTACTTAACTGTTAACTGTCCGTCCTTTCATTAGGACTTTACTCTGGGTTGTCTGGTTTCCTCCCACCTTCTAAAAACATGCCAGTAGTTCAATTGGCTACTTTAGATTGCCCCCAAATGTACCAAATGTAAATGAGTGTGTGTATATGTGTGTATTGTACACTGTGATGGACCGGTGTCCCTTTCAGGGTGTGTCAATGCAGCCACGACCAGGACATATCTTAAATATAAATTTTACAGTTATATATAATTGCTAAATGCATATAGTTGTTAAATATCAGAATAGATCAGAATCTTTCCCAGTTTAGTAATAGCCAACTTCAACTTGCTGTGTGGTTCCTGAACTGCACTTTACCAGTCTACTAGAGTGAAAGTGGAGCGAGCTGACTGATCTATTCTGTATCTCATGGCCAAGGTGAATGTCTCAGGCCACGTCCTCCTTTACCTGCCTCCACCCGCTTGCCCTCTTTGAGCTGGTTAGCGACATGACGTGGCAGCATGGCATACAGCAGCGTCTCTGTCTTCTTCTTCTCAATTTCCAGGTGGCGAGAGAGAATGCGCAGCTCCTCCTTCTTACGCTCGAGCTGGTTGGAGAGCTCGATCTCAGCCAGCCGCTGCTGGTTGAGCAGGATGAGGTCACGTGTGGTGTCGTGCTGAGCAATGTCGGCCAAGTGCAGGCCGCGCTCCTCCAGTTCCTGCAGGCTACGCAGTTTAGGAGAGCAGAGATATACCATACAGTGCAGCGACTCCATCCATATCATCTGACCTAAAATGCACATGTACAGCATATACATTGCATTACACAAGAGATTTGTCCTACGATTTGTTAAGATGATGTTCTCTAATGCACTGGGGTCAAACACAATGCATGAAGGGTGACAACAGTGTAAAGCTTAGTGATTTCCTTTCTCTAATACAACAATTAAGCTTTAAAAAGCTGCAATTGGTTAAGCACAGCACCTTTACAACCACCTTAATAAAGCTGACCGGGAGATTCAGGCTGTTTATACAGTAAGTTCTCAGTCTCAGGAGCTGCCATGATGCTGTTTCAGTGATTTCTCAACAGGGTTACTGTCTGTGTGGAGTCTGTGCATGTTCTTCTTATATCAGTATCGGTTTCCTCCCAACTCCCAAAAACATTCTGATAGATGGATTTGCTCCTGGGTATGAATGTATGTATGCAAGGTGCATACCTTACCTGTATAAAGCTCTTACTGATGAATGAATGAATGAATGAATGAACGAGTGAAAGAATGAATACTTTATAAGTGTAAATAATACCTCGTAATTTGAGCATGGACTGGTTTTGGAAGCTTTCTGGAAGCATCTCCCTTTTAGTCTTCAGTACAAACTGGCTGTTGATGAACTTTTTGATGCTGTAGATGTTGAGTGTTACTTCAGGATGGACCACGCTGAAGTATTCATCCAGACGGATCCCTGGCTGTTGCAGCCCTGGCACAAACTTCTGTATGTTCACACCAGTCTGTTTTACAATCAGCTGCAAACACACACACACACACACACACACACACACACACACACATTGTAGCAGTACAACGGTAATGTCACGGCATATTGGCTCTGCACTTGATTTGCATATGGGCTTGAGGAATCAATTTGTTGTTGAGAGCTATGGAGAGGTTGTTTTCAATACGTTTGTATTAGCCACAAGGTTTTTTTGTAACCTTTTTTTTTTTTTTTTAGTTTGCTTTGTTTGTGTTTCTCAGTTAGTAGAATGAGTCTTGTTGGGTTCTATATAAAAAGAGAAAAATTGAAAGTAAATTGTAACTCAAAAGAGAGATGATCCCACCCGGAGAAAAGTCCAACCACAAGAACATAAACCTAAACTTTAGTAATTGCTATCTTTAACTATAATAGTGATAACAGCCAATTGAGATATTGTTGACTACTCTGTATATAAGTTGATTCATTTAATGAAAAAAAAAAATGTTTTGTTCAGTTGTACAATGCAAGATGCTGGTATATCTGTGGTCCATTCCCTCATTACTTCAAGACAAATGAAGCAAATAAAAGGTCTGGGGTTAGCTCAATATATCAGCTATTGAGTTGGCATTTGGCAGCTGTTTGACTGGAGCTACCAATATGAAGTCCAAGGAGATCTCAATGCAAGTGAAGGAGGCCATCATTAGGCTGAAAAACAACATAAATCTATAAGAGAGAGAGCAAAAACCTTAGGTGTGGCCAAATCAACAGTTGGGTACATTCTTAAAAAGAAAGAAAGCACTGGTGAGCTCAACAACATCGAAAGGCCTGGAAGACCACGGAAGACAACTAAAGTGGATGATCGCAGAATCCTTTCCTTGGTGAAGAAAAACTCAACATCAACAGAAGTCAAGAATACTCTGGAGAAGGTAGGCATATCATTGTCAAAATCTACAATCAAGAACCGCCTTCATGAATGTAAATACAGAGGGTTTACAACAAGGTGCAAACCACTGGTAACATTCAAGAACAGGAAAGCCAGATTAAACTTTGCCAGAAAAGCCTCCCATGTTCTGGAATAAGATTCCTTGGATTGATGAAACCAAGATTAATGTTGATGGGAATGATGGGAAGAGAAAAGTATGGCGAAAGAAAGGAACAGCTCATGATCCAAAGTATACCACATCATGTGTCAAACATGGTGGAGGCAGTGTTATGGCATGGGCATGTATGGCTGCCAATGGAACGGGCTCACTGGTGTTTACTGATGATGTGACTGCTGACAGAAGTAGCAAGATGAATTCTGAGGTGTATAGGGCT
>CM040999.1:14278578-14317743 GCA_022985145.1 Pangasius djambal | reverse complement strand
GAGTTTCCCATTCAAAATGTAATTGTTTGCCTAATAGATTGCCAGTGACTTCCTCTATGATTGATTAGAAGTCAATGTTTTCCCTGGTAATTATAGAACTACAGAATAAGTAGTAGCTTCCAGCTGTCCTGTATTTGGATGACGTTGGCGATATATTGTCACGTGGACAATTGTGCATGACATCTCTGTTGCTTTGGTCAAATATAAGCTGTTGATTAAAGACAGGTGGGGACATGGTGACTTAGTGATCAGCACGTTTGCCTCGTGGGTTGGGGGTTCCAATCCCACCTCCACCCTGCGTGCGTGGAGCTTGCATGTGCTCCTTCCTCCAGGCACCCTGCTTTCTTCCCCCCCAATTCCAAAGACATGCATAGTAGGCTGATTGGCATTTCCGACTTGTGTGTGAACGTGTGTGCAATTGTGCCCTGTGATGGGCTGATACTCTGTCCAGGGTGTCCTGAGTTGCCTGGGATAGGCTTCAGGCTTTATACAATCACTGTAACAAAACAAGATAATATCTTACTCTTATTTTTGTTCAGATTTGCATTTTGGTATGTACAGTATATTTGTTAATTATTTAATAAGGCTCCATGTGTCCATGTGGCCACTGTTAGTGATATTGGCCACTAGAGGGCGTGCGGAGCTCCTGTCACTGGACTGTGAGGAAAATGTGAAATTTTTTTTTTTTTTTTTTTTAAAACAATTTAAAAGCAAAAATCATTATACTTCATTATACTTGCCAATGTTTTATCTCAAATAAAATAAAAAATGAAAGGAACACGGTTTGCCATTTTCCTATTTTCATATATCTTTTTTTATTCAGATTGTGAATGTGTGAATTTTTATTTATTTTTTTGACTCCTTTTGATATAAAGGCAAGAAGCTTTCTTAGTTAAAATAATTGTTTCCATCATAATCCCGTAATTACCTAAATTGCCAAGCAGCGCATCTTTTGCAAAGCTTTTGCAAATATTCCACTAAAATGTTATTTTTCAGTGTAATTCAATTCAGAAATCTATAAATTCAGGATATAACTTTTAAAACTATAAATGTATTAATTGATCCCTAATGAGCAAGGCAGAGGCGACAGTGGCGAGGAAGAACTCCCTGAGGATGACAGGAGGAAGAAACCTTTAGAGGAACCAGACTCAAACGGGAACCCATCCTCGTCTGGGTGACACCGGATAGTGCGATTATAAATCATTCCCTTCTATAACTGTGTACTACACGGTCAAAAAGTGCAACTGTGTAACCAGGAAATTCATCATAGTTTTTCACATGAAGTCTATTTTGTTGAAGTTATCAACTGTTCACTGATGGAGACTTGAGTGAAAAGCTGTTCGTGGCAATTGCAGTCCTAAAGCTATCATAGTAATTGCAGTCCTAAGCTGTCGTAGCAAGACGGTTGATATCAGTTTGCAGTCCAAAGGCATCTTCATGGTTTTTCAATGGCACCATCCGCAGTAATCTCATTGGTCTTTAGGTTGTACAAAACAATAAAAAAAAACAAGGCCCTGACGTTTTTGCTGACAGTAGAAAAGCAGCTGACTGTAGAAAATAATAATAATAATAATAATAATAATAATAATAATAATAATAATAATGATGCTATGTGTGTAGTTTTACATGCAACAAAGAATGTATTTAAATGTGGCACTCTGCTTACTTTTTTTACTGAAACTCATGCTGAATTGTAAATTCTCACAATTTTTGTTGCCGCAAATAAATTAAAAATCACAGAATATGGCCTGTGCTGTGTGCTTGGAATAAATTGTAATTCAACAAATGATGGACGCGTGTCTGTGAGGCAATAAATGCATTTGCTCTATTTGAAAATAATGAATCCATTACCTGAATGTTCTCGATGATCGTCTCAACTGTCACTGACAAAAAAGTAAAAAAAAAAAATATATAGTTAAAATACACAAAGTTAGGGATAAAGATAAATCCCTCTAGTAGTAGGGGCTGAAAAATGGCACAAAGAAAATCATGCATTTTCCATACATACCGCTATCATTTTTAATAAGCACAGTTTACTTTTTAAACAGGACAAACACTCTGATTAATGCCATATCACGTATCTGTAAATTCCCAAAGAAGAATAGATGAAAAACGTAGTCCCAAACAGATGTTGAGATGTTACATTGATTCCAAAGCAAAAGGAATGTGGCGGCCACAACCTGAGAAAATTCCCGAACCTCTTCACTATACATAAGCTTAGAAAGCCATGATTCATATATAGAAATGAAGATATTATTGATTTAAATCACATTTCAAGGAGGCATGAAGCATATGGCAGATCATTAAACTGCAAATGAAGTCCACGTGGGGTTTGTTTAGTTGGCCCAAGGTCTCATGATAAAAAGCAGTCTCTGTTCATTTGCATGGAGGCCTTGGGGCTGAAGCTTTTGTGCCTATAGCAGATTCTTTCTTCCACACAAATATAATCTAATTAGAGCAAAGAATGAATGTATAAAGAATCTTATAAAACTTCTCTATCCACTGTTTCCTCTGTTTATGGTGGACTGACCATGAAATCCAACCTGAGATCACTCCGCCCTTCACTAACATGCCAACTTGTGTGTTTCTGTTTTTTACAAAAAGGAGAAACAAGACACATCTGTTTTGAGGGCAATCATCTTAGTTTCGGGACACCACAAGCTGCCTGAGCAGCTTCAGAGTGCCTAGCCAGAGATTCTGCAAGTCTCTGGAAATGTACAGGAGGGAAGAACACCATAATTTCAAAAGAAACTGGTGTTTTGATGATAGTAGTGGAGCGTACTGTCTAGCACATCGCTCCAAAATCTCCCATAAGGTGACTGTGAAGGCGCAAATGTCATTTGATTTACGTTGTTTTCATCCTAATCGAAACCTTCAGTGAGCCCTCGTGAACCTGCGGATGGGGGCGGGACACCAGAAAAAAAAAACTGGGAGGTGGGCCATATGGAGAAAAGAATTGGAATATATCTGCTCTAAGGGTATAAGTGGAACCAAACCAATATGCTAGAAAAATAGACCGCCTAGCCAAGCCACAGGACCCCCTCATTTGTGGTCAAGCATTTTGTAATATTCTCTTGGAATGCTATATCAACTGTTTTCATCTCTGTAGACCAGTGCCTATAGTCTTCACACCACTGAACTCTCGAATGTGCATTCATCTTTGTAACGAGGGGTCTACTCTCTCCCACTACTCTCTCCCTCTCTATGTCATTGTGGATAGACTGTTCTCAGATGGACGCACAGCGGACGGACAACCCAAAAACATAATGGCTCCACCACCTAGCGGAGGAGGAATAAAAAGAGCCCAAAGACCACAGTTTCAAGATTTCATTTTAGTGTCAATTCTTGTGGTTGTGAGGCTTCAGGCTCAACTAATAGGCATCATTGTAGTGATGACAAATTATCGGGTCGCGAAAAGAAACCTTTCTCCGAGCAACCCACAAAATGCAGTGTCTGAACTTCACCAAGTATCACTGGCAATACAACTGGAATTGTTAGTGGACAAACTGAAATCAAACCTGGAATATGTTCCCAAAAAAGGGGGGGAACAAAAATCCCTCTGACTAAAAATATAAAGGAGATTAAACATGAAGGATGGTCCAAGATCCTACCACAAGTTATGTCCAGTCTTGTTCCACATTACAGAAAGATCTTCAGGGGTATTTTCTCCCACTCTCTTATCTTGTTTGCATAATGGTAACTGGCTCCTAATTTACACTTTATTAGGAACACCTGTACACCGACTCATTCATGCAATTATCTAAAAAAAAAAATGTGATGTCAGTGATTTGACAGTGGCATGATTATTGGTGCCAGATGGACTGGTTTGAGTATTCCTATAACTGTTGATCTCCTGGGATTTTCATGCACAACAGTCTCGAGAGTTTACTCAGAATGGTGCAATAAAGAAAAAACATCCAGTGATTGGCAGTTCTGCGGATGGAAACGCCTCCTTGATGAGAGAGGAGAATGGCCAGACTGGTTCAAGCTGACAGAAAGGCTACAGTAACTCAAATAACCAGACTGTACAATTGTGGTGAGCAGAAATGCATCTCAGAATGTGCAACACACCAAACAGATGGGCTACAACAGGAAAAGACCACATCGGGTTCCACTTCTGTCAGCCAAGAACAGAAAGCTGAGGCTTGATTGGGCACAGGCACACCAAAACTAGACAGGTGAAGACTGCAAAATCAAAAGCCTGGTCTGATGAATCTACTGAGGCACAAAGATAGTAGGGTCAGAATTTGATGCCAACAGAATGAATCCATTTACCCAACCTACAACAGTCCAGGCTGATTGAGGTGGTGTAATGGTGTGGGGAATGTTTTCTTGGCACACTTTGGGCCCATTAATACCAATCAGTCATCGCTTGAATGCCACAACCTATTTGAGTATTGTTACTGACCATGTGCAGCCCTTCATGGCCACAATTTTCCCATCTTCTAATGGCTACTTCCAGCATGAACATGCACCATGTCACGAAGCAAAAGTTGTCTCAAACTGATTTCATGAACATGACAATGAGTTCCATGTTCTTTAGCCGCCTTCCCAATCACCCCATCTGAATCCAATAGAACATCTTTGGGATGTGGATTTACCGCATGGAAGTGCACCTGGAAAATCTGCAGGAACTGCAATCATGCAATCATGTCAACATGTACCAGAATCTCAAAGGAATGTTTCCAACATTTTGTGGAATCCATGCCACAAAGAATTGAGGCTGTTTTGAGAGCAAAGGGAGGCCCTACCCACTATTAGTAAAGTGTTCCTGATAAGTGTTATGTGAGTGTATATTACCAAACACACCTTATTACTGATTGAAGTATTAATCAAAATATTTTTTAGCTAACAGTTTCCTTTCACACCTGTTTTGAGGTCCTTCTTTTGGGCTCATGGTTGGACCTTTGTGCTCACACTGACTCATAGCAGACACATAAAGAAAAGTGCAGCAAGTCAGTGGGGACAAATTTGTGCTTTGAGTGCAGCAATACAGATGAGATACTGTGGAATAAATAAGTGTCTTTTATTGGTTCATAAAGTAATTTCCCAGACACAAGATGACATTAATCCAGGGGTTGGATAAGACCAAGGTCAGAACACCTCAAATCAAAATGAAGGCCACTTTTTTCTTTCTTTTCTTTTTTCCCCCCAATCATGAATGTTTCTATCCACTCACATATCCCACTCCGGTTCTCTCTCTCTCTCTCTCTCTCTCACTTCAATTCATTCTCTCTCACATCGTCATATTGAGGGCTTTGATTACACACAGCTGAATTGGAAAACATTTGAAACCTTTTATAGTACATATGTTTTACAGTTAATTTTCCGACTGCCGGTTCTGTCTACTGCACTGTATGCTCAAGGCTGTGTCTTTGTGAAAACGCATTTCCTCGGGGAGAGTAATCAAAAGTCTACTTGTGATGATTGTTGCAACCCTGTTTTTTTATATCTATACATGCATGAAAGAGAAGAAAGTGTAAGCGTGTGTGTGAAAAGATAGAAAATGGATGTTTTGTACAGTGCTGTCCTGCTCTCTTTCCCCTTCACCAGTCAACTGACCCTGACCTTGTCCTTCCTTATTCACATCCTGTGCTCCACAAATGGGTTTTATTACAGGTGACAGCATGCAGATTTATTGGGGCAGAGAGAGAGAGAGAGAGAGAGAGAGAGAGAGAAGGGAAGAAAATGAAAGGAAAGATAAAGAACAAGAAAGAGCAACATATATATATATACATATACATTGTATATATTTAAATAGAAACACTGCTTGCACATGCCCCCTCACCGAGATATCTGACATTTCATTAAATCAGTAATTTTCTTCTCAGCTTCATGCTTTGTGATGGCCTTGAGGAAGACGTTAGTTTGTAAGTACATCAGGTGAAGATGTGCGAGAAAAAAGTGCATCGTATCTTATCCCACCAACTGGCATTGAGAAGTGTGAGAAAGAAAAGCATTCACTTTCCATTTCATTGACCGTGAAATTCAAAGACAAGTACGATGCAATACGCAACACAAAAAATCACAGCACAAGGCAGTCAGAGATCAAACGTTTTTTAAAATCATCATCAACGCAGCTTGGTTGCAGCTAATTATGCAGCTGTAATAAGGGTCTTGAGAGCAGTGCTCAGTCTTTCAGAAACATTTAAAATTTGATTGCAATTGGCTAATGATGAGGAAAGTCTGAATAGCTCTTAGAAAGTCTCTGAACAACTGCAGCAGTGAACAAATGATACTGGATAAACGCCTCAAATCAGGGATCTCTTAGTACTGAGAACAGGCACAGGTTAATAATGATACAATTGTTAGTTCTAACTGTTGGTTAATTTGCCATTTTCCAGTGGTGGGCAAATGATACATTTATTAACTAGTGAAAGCTTTAGTGTGCTGCCCATTCCCAGGAAATCTAACTGACCAGGCTAAAAAGTGGCAGCTAACATAATGTAATAATGTATGGCAGGCTAATTAGCTAATAGTTGTAGCCATAGTCCTTATCCTCTCCTGATTTTAATATAACACATCATGTTTGCAACCTCATCAAAATGTTACCCAGTCATTGGCGAACGTTTTGGCTGTGAGATGTGGCGTTCTCTCCTCACGTAGCAAGTAAAACCATTATTCGAGTCTGGCTAGCGTCTTTATTTTCTCTCAAGGTATATGACTGCTGTGTATTGTGTTAGCAGGGTAATTATATGACAGCTTTGCTAACAACATACATGTATGAATTCGTGAAATATGAATTTATTCACTATGAATAAAAAACTAACAGCCCAGACACTGTGAAATCTGATTGTTCCAAGTACCCAAGCTAGTTATTTGTCCATCTTTGATTTCACTTCAGTTTTTATTAGTTGATTTATTATTACAGTAAACATTTTAATGCTTAACCAATAGTCAATTGCAACAACATATGGACACATAACAATACTTGTATATAAAGCTTGTAACCCATAGCCTTAACTATAACCATAGCATTTATATACCTACCATGTCAATTCCACAAGGCACATTCATCATTTAGTGCCATTTCCTGCACAATCTCTTTTGCCTTTCTTCCCATTGGCTGTGCTTGCTTGGGCACTACTGTTAAACCCATAATTTAGCCTTATGCAAAATATAAACCCTTGCACTCACCTGTGAAGGCAATGTATACATGCCCTCCTTGACCTATAAAATAAACGATAAAAGTTGATGAAAGGAGCATAAATCAGCGATGAGGTGGCTTTCATCCCTCTCTCAGAGCGATGGCACCTCCCCTCTCAATTACAGCGCTGCGGGCCATAAATTAATATGTAAAATTGGCAGAGCATGCTGGTGAAGCTGCCACGGTAAAGGCCACCGTCATCAATCTTGGCTGGGGTGCTGACAGATGCTCCACCTGAGGAAGCAGCAGAGTGATGGAGAGGGAGCGAATGAGATGAACTGTGCTTAACCTGATTCACCTGTAGTTGGAAAGGAGAGAGATTTAAAGAGATAGATAGGAGTTAAAGTGCTTTAGATGGTACAAGGTATGACAAAAGTCTATTTTATGTGCTGAAACTGAAGACACAGTCTAATTTCTGATAAGAAACAGAGAAGTTAGAGAACCCACAATATAAATAACTAAGGATGTATGATAGGGAAAAATATACAGTATAAGCTGTCTTATTCCTTATGCCATTTAATAGAAAGAAGTAGCAGATATTAGAGTTACATACAGCTCAAGAGCAATGAATTAAAATTAACTTGTATTATCATGATTAATGGTGGCATGGTGGTGCAGCGTGTAGTGTTGCTGCCTCACAGCTCCAGGGTCCCTCCAGGTTCAATCTGGAGCTTGTGTTACTGTGTGAAGTTTTGCATGTTCCCCCATGTTTCCATGGCTTTCCTCCAGGTTCTCCCATGGGCTTTCTCCCACCTCGCAAAAACATTCTGATAGGTGGATTGGTTATGGTAAATTGCCCCTTGGTGTGAATATGTGTGTGCATGATGCCCTGCTATAGCCAAGTTAATTATCCCTCCTTGTGCCCAGTGTTCCTGGGATTGACTCCAGATCTACCATGACCCTGACCAGGATAAAGTGGTTGACAAAGATGAATGATTGAGTGAATGAATATAACGAGCAATAAACCTGTGTAAAATAATTGTATGCTATGTTAAATATTCACACAGGGATTTGAAAATAAACAAGACTATTATTATTAGACGTTATTATATTCACTCTGCATTTACATAGGTCTTTGCATTATTTTATACTTTTAATTAGGGGTAAATTGGGAGTCTACCTTCTTTCATGGTTGCTAGTATGTATATGAGAAGAGTACTGTTCATTTTATGTGAAACGGTTGTGATCTCCCCTCCCCCCACCTCCAAATATATTGACACACTACACAGCTACTCATTTTTATGATCCTCACACATGCATTACAGCAAACTAAACCGGTAATCTTTTAAATCTATAGCGCTTTCAGCTATAGAAAGGCTCTTGCATATTTCTCCACTCTAATGAAGCAAATGGACCTGTGTTAACAGTAATAAACATAAATATGTACCCCAAACCTTTAAACTAGCAGTTATAAAACCACTGATTAAGAAATCTAAATTTGGCCCATATGAATGTATAAATTATAGGCTAATTTCAAACCTCCACCTTTATCTCCAGGATTCTAGAAAAGTTCACCAGCTAAGTGGCATAGGAATCATATACATGAAGTAGGTTTGATCTTAGCGCAGTACTGAGACAGTGCTGGTTAAAGTAGCAAATTACCTATTACCGGCTTCTGACCACAGCTGTGTCTCTTTGTTTGTATTATCGATTTCAGTGCAGCTTTTGACACCGTCAGTCACAATATTCTTCAAGGTAGGGCCACAGGTCATCAGAATTGAGCTTTACAAGTGATTACATGTAAACTTTCTTAGGTCTGTAATAGTGAAAAACCCTGATTATTGAATCTTCTTTCTTGTTTGAAGCTCATGTAGTTGAAGGACAGCCTTCATTCTCAGAATGACTACTAAGATAAGAAACATGACAATGTTTTTCTGCACACTCTATGGGCATTAATACCTATAGGGTGGGTATAATGTATTGCTGTCTGGATGTTGCAGTATGTGCATAAACAATCACCATTTAGTCCAGAATTGACTATATGAGACTTTCAGTGCCTAGGGTGTGATGCTGGTGAAAGATCCTGATGCACTTCTCATGCTGTGGCTATTCTCATATTCCTGCCCGAGATTACACTGGAGATTTATTTTGATGCTTTACTCCTGTTTCTGTTCCGTATTTTCTTTGGAGCTTGCAATTCACCTTACTGCTGCAGTAGATCATCTCACCTGGATATTACAAAGGCTTGAATTTCTCTTAAACTGTTTTGTTTATGATTCACCTTTCTGTTGCAGTAGGCAATCTCACTTGCATACCCTAGAATTTAGGACTTTCTTCCTCTCTTGGATACCCTAGAGACACGCACCTCCCCAGAAATGCTGCATCTCAACACAATATGCTCAAATCTAACATCCTGGAAATTTCCAACAAGTGTCATATTTCTTCTCTTTTCATGTCCTCATTTTGAGCTTAGTTCCTCTTAATATTGTTTCTTATGCCACCCTAGGGAAGTTTTCTTGCCACTGTTTACCTGTGGCTTGATCATTAGAGATCTAAATCTAGACCTGTATTTCTGTAAATCTGCTCTGGGACAATGTTCATTGTTATAAGCACCATACAAAATTTGATTTGTATGATGGCACAATAGGGGTGGTGGTCAGTGGTTCTGTTCAAATATGAAACATGTACCTGAATCAAGCTACAAGGACATTATACAAGGACAGATGTATATATAAAGATTATCACTGTTCAGTAATTAAATTAGCATATCATGTGGCATGCTTCATGCTCACTTATCCCGCAAGTCCATATATTTTTACTGCCTTTCATTGCTGTACAAACCCAAGTTGTGCCTAAGTTGCTACTTGGATTACTTGTTAATTGAGCATAAAGCAGAACCAAGTCCTTGATAAGGTTCTACAGATTCCACAAAGGATATTGGTTGCAGAGCCCAGTAAAATTAGGATCCCTAACTCTAAAATTGACCATATCTTTTGATAAAGGAGCATGTTCGATATTGCATCATTTCCTTTCCAAAATGAGGAAATTGGACAATATGCTTAAAAAGGCATGTAAGTTGTAAGTTTAAATTCTGTTCATATGGATTGGTTGAGGGTGATGCAATGTCTATAAACTAGCTTTCCTGCCTTCTGCGCATCTAATGATTTATCTTTTCATTGCATCTAGAAGGACAGACCCAAGGCTGAGCATTCATGGCCCATCAGTGAGTCTATACTGAGATAGAGAGAGTCCTCAAGACCAGCCTTTCAAAGAATTGTACAAAAGGCAGAGAAGAGCCTGGGCCTTGTGAGAACAAGCAAACCACAAAATTTTCCATGAAAACCTCAGCAACCTCCAGCACAAACACACACACTCATACACACACAAACACCATACTAATCCTGATGTGCCATTAATGGCCCTATATTATGAAAACTGGCTGTATTTTGGCTTTTTTTTTTTTTTTTTTTTTTTTAGACTTTCCCAGAAACACTGAGAAAATGTGACACATGTATATCACAGAAACTAAAAATACATTTTATGTTAAATTATACATGTGAAAATAACTGGGGATGATGAATGTTTTTGTTGTATAACGGCTTATTGGGTAACCTTTGACCCCTGCATTGATTGGTGCCCTAGTTAAATAGCGATGCATGTCATAATATGCTATAAATCTGGTATAAATCTTTTTTTTTTCTTCATGTGGTTATTCAGTTTGCAATAAAGAAGTTATTAAAAGAACCATACATTGTATTTTGTCTGACTGGATACATGATAAGTTTGACCACGAGGATGGGATTTCTTCTTTATGCAATGGGTAGCTCCTGCGGTGAGCCAAGAAGTAAAAGAGACCTTTTTACAATGGCACTGTACAGCAGTGGTACAGGCCTGATTTCTGAACTTTGTGGATGAGACACAGAGCATGGACCAAGGGACTTTGTCATTTCAGAGTTACAGTGAACGAACTGACTATTTACTGTGAAAAACGCATGTGAGTATGTGAAATCATATAAAGTAATGGTGAGATGTACATGGAGATAAATACCGTTTATAGCAATGTCATTGATTTCAGAGAGCCTGTACTGGTTGAAATTCAAAAAGGTTAAGCTGCAGCCTTGAAATCTAACATTGAAAACATCCAGTATACTGACCAACCGACTTGCTAGGCCAGATAAATGTGAGCATCCAATGTGGGAAGCAACACGAGCAGCTATTGTTGCTAGTGTCTCGTGGCAAGGGCCCAGATCTCATGGGATGTGATTGGATTTGCGTGCTTAAACTTGATTGGTCAAAAGTGAATCACATAGATGACCCAGCGGAGAAATTGTGCTTGGAGCACAAAGCATAGGTCAGCTCTGAACTGGGGTGCGTAAAAGGTGTAGCTGCCACGTTGTGAGTCTCATCTCAAGCCATACCAAAATTTTGCAAAGCACGATCTGTGCCCTACACACTTCATCAAGCTGTCAATAAAAAATTAGCCAAACTATAGCAAAAGGGTGTAATCTCCCCTGTGCAGCACAGTCTGTGGGCAGTGCCTCTCATGTGCATTCCAAAATGTGATGGATCTGTGAACTAGACCAGTACCCATTGCCAGAAATGCAGGACCCATTTTCCAGTTTAGCAGGCAGAAAGCACTTTACTAAATTGGACTTGACACAGGCGTATACTCAACCGAAACTAGACGGAAAAAGGAAACTGCATAACTGTTTACCATATGGGGTTGCTAGTGCACCTGCTATTTTTCAACTCACTATGGACCAGGTTAGTACCTGGTCCATAGTGAGTTGAAAAATAGCAAGGCTTAGATAGCATTGTTCGTTAGCTCGATGATATATTCATCAATAGAAAAGACACACAGGAACATTTGTGCAACTTAAAGGAAGTGCTACAGAGACTGGAAGAAAGAGGTCTAACACTAAACAAAGAAAATAATGCTTTCTTCCAAAAGAATGTGACATACTTAGCGCATGTTATCAATGCAGAGGGGGTGCACCCCATAAAAGAAAAAAATGAGGCAATAGAAAAAGCACCAGTGCTCCAAAATGTGACTGATTAAATATATTCATACCCATAAATTTTTGGTTATACAATATTCAAAGAGTACTTATACGGGCATAAATTCATGCTTTCCACTGATCACAAGCCTCTCGTTAACCTAAAACGGACATTCCTACATTAGCCGCCACTAGACTGCAAAGATGGCCATTGATTTTAGCTGTGTTTGAGTGTGAAATTCAGTACAAGCCCTCTCAGCAACACAGCAACACTGATGTGTTGTCCCGGTTGCTGCTTAAGATAGAAGGGCCTGAGGGCCTTCACTGTCAATGTGTCATGTTTTGGATGCTAGAGGATGCTCCAGGAGATTTCCATTGCTCCCTTATTTGTTTTCCCTCTGTCTGTAAATTTTGTCATTGTGCCACCTGTGTCTCATTTCCGCGTGTGTATTTAAGTTGTCCTGATTCTTAGTTTCCTCACTCTGTGTTTAGTTGTGCTACAGCCAGCCCTATGTGTCTCATGTAAGTCGCTCTGTTTTTTCCTTGCCTGTTGTAATAGTGAAATTGTGATTTTTACCTCTTCTCTCTTGAAGAATTTATTTTTGTTGTATTACTTCTTTGAGGAGATTTTGTGCTGTGAATTTTATGTTGGATTATTTCTTTGGATTTACTTACTGAACTTTGTGAATAACCTTTGTTCCTTGTTTTATTCTTTTTCTGTTTGCATTTTTGGATTTGGATTTTAGTTAACACTTTGGAACTTTTACCCATTTTGAGTTCATCCTCTCTCCTGTGGCTCACTGATAGAGTCTGACTCTCACGCTGCTGACCTGCATTTGAGTCCCAGCCCTGACAGAAACACTGAGCCAGACATGGATCCAGCAGAGATGCCCAGCACTCAAGAGCTCTTCACAACCATAGCTCAGCATTTCCAGTTTCAGCATTCTCCTCTCAGGAAGAGCTCTCTCATGGGCTACAGCCTTCCGGAAAGCTGAGAGTCCCTTCTATTCCTTTGCAGAAGAATTCAATCGGGTCTTCAATCACCCCATCAGTGGTCATGAGGCGTCTAAGAGACTGCTAACCCTCCAGCAAGGCAGCCACAGTGTGCTGGAGAATGCCATCCAGTTTTGCACCATTGTCTTTCATTGTGTGCTTCCAAAATGGCCTCTCGGAGACCCTCCAAGATGAACTTGCCATACAAGAACCCCTGGATGGAAGACCTCTGAGCAATTGGAAGGTAACCCACCAAACCTCCTTCCCATGTCTTTCCATTCTCCAACACCAGGAGGAACTGAGTTTCCATGATCCTTGATCACCCCTGGCTCCGTCGTCACAGTCCACATATCGACTGGTCCACAGGCACTATCCTCGAGTGGGGCCCCACCTGTCTTTATACCTGTCTCTTCCCAAGTTCCCCAGATCCCATTCCTAAGTCTCTAGGTCTCCTAGACCTATCTTAAGTTCCCACCCAGTACCATGATCTCAAGACAGTCTTCAGCAAGCAGAGGGCCACCACCTTACCACCTTACCAGAGCCTTAATAAAATCACAGTCCAGAACTGCTACCCCTTGCCACTTATGGCCACTGCTTTCAAGTTGTTACAGGGAGCTTCCATTTTCACCAAACTCGACTTTCGCAATACTTACTATCTTGCGTTCATCAGGCAAGAGGACGAGTGGAAGACCTTCAACTATGGGCCACTATGAATACCAAGTCATGCCCTTCCACCTTAAAGTTCAAGGTTCAAGGCTCTTTATTCTTCACATACATATTACACACATGTGATGTAGTGAAATGTTTCTGGAGTGGTGAAAGTCTTTTACAATTCTCCTGGCCCTAGTTTTGCATCTCTGCCTGTAGATGTTTATGAGAGGGGAGAGAAGTCCTGATGGCCTTCTCTGCTGCCCTCACCACTCTGGACAGCACATTCCGGTCCTTGGACATGGTGCCTCCAAACCAGGTGGTGATGCTCCCGGTGAGAAGACTCTCCACAGCCCCTGTGTAGAAAGCCTTCAGCACCCTGTGAGACACTGGTGCCCCCTTGTTACCAAACTATTTATGTGTGTTGTCCATGAGAGGTATTTCTCTGAGGTGGACCCCAAGGTACTTAAAGCTGCTCACTCTCTCTACTGTGGCCCTGTTGATCAACAGGGGGATGTAGTTCCTCACTTGCTTCTTCCTGTAGTCAATAATCATCTCCTTAGTCTTGGTGACATTCAGGGAGAGATTGTTATTTCGACACCATGTGGAGAGGATGTCCACTTCCTCTAAGTAGGCCTTCTCGTCCTTGTTGGTGATGAGGCCTACCACCACTGTGTTGTAGGTTTCCTCTGGTCCAGGTGGGAGAGATGTAACAAATTACATCTTTGTGCCATTGTCTAACAACTACAGGAAGAAATTACTATGTTGGGTACCGAAAATTGCTAGCTGCCTAAGCTCCCCACAGCCAAAGAAACTGTTGAGTTAATCATTAGCCATGACTTCCAAGCTTTTGGTATACCACAGGACATTGTTACCAACTGTGGACCTCTCATTTCTGGAGTGGTTAAACCTGGAGACAACCCTGAGGTAGCAAACAATCTGTCCTCCTGGTCCTTGTTCATCATGTGGGCAGAGCATGTGGGCAGAGTATGCCCACAACACCCTGCGCTCCTCGGCCACTGGAATAACCACTTTTGAGTGCTAGTTTGGATATGCACCTCCACTGTTCCCGGAGCAAGAGGCTGAGGTTGGGGTTCCCTCAGCAAGGCAAATCGACTGACTCGGAGTAAGGCAAGCTTCTCCAGGCCTCCCAGCAGTAGCAGCGACAGGCGAACCGTCTTTGTAGACCAGCTCCTACTCTGCGACTGGGCCAGAGGGTTTGGCTCTCCACCAAGAACCTGCCCCTGCAAGTGGAGTCCAACAAGTTGTCTCAGCACTACATTGGCCACTTAAAAGTGGCAAGGAGATTTATCCCAGTTATTTACCAATTATGTTTACCTAGATCCCTAAGAATTACTCCTATGTTCCATGTCTCCCTTCTTAAACCTGTGTTGTCCCTTTACGGCGGCAGGTAGAGCCCCCCCTGCCTCAGATCATAAGAGGCCAATCAGCCTACATGGTCCATCGGATACTGGATTCCTGACAGGTGCAAAGATCTCGTCAGTATATGGTGGAATGGGAAGGCTACGGCCTGGAGGACTGCTCCTGGGTTCCTGCCCAGGACATCCTGGACCCAGAATTACTCAGAGAATTCCACGCCTGCACTTGGGTTTATCCCCTCTCCTGTGGCTCACTGATAGAGTGTTTGAGTCTCACGCCACACCAAGTTCAAGTCCCTGCTCTGAAACTTCAGGGTGTCCTTTGTGGATATGTTGCCCATCTCATTGCATGAGATTTCAAAACAGACTAAAGTGGTGGTCACAATAGCCTTTTCAGTTCCTTTCACCTCCCTTCATATGTACACAAATGCCGGAGACCTGAAACACAAGCTCAATGCAAAGAAGTTTCACATTTCGCTGTGTTCCAAAGTTTGGTGAACTCTGACCTGCGAGTTTGTATCATGTGAAGAAGTGTGACCAATAGAAGATTAACATGGTGTGACCTCTTCAGAAAATCCAAGATACAGGAAGAATTGATTATAGACATGTCGCAGCATCCCATTCTGTACAACAGCACTTTAAATGATTATAAAATCAACATGAAAAGAGAATCTGCCTAGATTGCGGTGTCATTACATACAGGAACATATTGTATATTTTAACATTGAAGCAAATGTGTGTAAAATTGCTTCAAGGATTCTCTGAAATATTTACTGCTGTAATGTTATTACATACTGCAGTGCTCTGTGGACAGTACAAAATTACTTTATATTGTACATTTGTAGTTGCTTCCTGCATTTTGCTAGCTCTTTTGTAGTTCTCTTATTCATGTACTTTTGAAATTAATTAACACCATAGGACCATATAAAATGAATTAGTTAAGGCAAAAATGTGTACAAAAATTAAGAAAAAATACCTACAGCACTTACAAGACCTAAGAACATTTTCCCTTTTACATTCGTATAATAAATTTGAATTGAACAGCATTCAACAGAATTGAACAACTACTCATATATACACCAAAATTAAAGACTTTGTTTTCATGAACCTGGCAATATTGGAACTTTCAGACAGACTTTCACTTTCACTGTCAGTTGAAACTTGCAAGATAAAATGGTGAGGACTCAGAGACACCTATGAGAGAGAGGGGAGGATAGAGAGAGAAAGTAAGAAAAGTGGAAGTGAAGGAGAATACAGAAGGAAGTGGAAGTTTTTTGACATTGTGACTTTTATTGAACCATTTGTGGCAGATAGAACTACAAGTAGGAATTACTCAGAAATTATCAGGCAGCAGACACAAGCAGTCCCCTCCTCAGTGCAAGCATGAGCAGACAGGTGCAGGAAAACGTGCAGAATGGTTCTCACTTCTATTGACCAAGTTTGTTATTGCTAGATAAGCGTTTTTTAAAAAATCATTGTGACATTACACCCACAAAGAGCAAATCGTTACCTATAAAATATTTTTCATAATAAAAAGTATATTCACTATACACATTTCCATTACTTTTCCAAGCCTGGAAATCACAATTTTAAATGCCCTGCTATTTGCAGGTTTTCTATGACTGTGGGAACCCTGGTGCAGGCCCCAGCAGCCAGGCACCAGCCACCAGCCACCAGTTCACTACAAATAAAAATAACACAATGAGGCAGAGTACAGTTCCCAGGCACAATCCTTAGTGGGAATTACATAGCGTTGCTCAATGTGAAATGAGTTCACATGAGTTACATGAGCTTCATGAGTTTTAAGTTTAAAGGAATAGTTCACCCAAAAAAATTTAAATTCTGTCATAAGTTACTCACCCTCATGTCTTCTTTGGAGATCCCTACTGTAAACATACCGTTGTAGAGTAGACCTTCTTGATGTCTTGGTTGCTGGGGACAGCTGGTAATATCTGGTAATATATCTGATGTAAATCCATATGACTTTCTGCTGTAAAAAAGGAAACTAACTGTTCGTAACTCACAGTCTTTGTCACTATTCATTTTCATTGTATGGAAAAACAAGCAATGAAAGGGAATAGTGGGAATAGTACAATTTCCTAGTGGTCACTGATAGCTACTCATGCTGGCCTGAGGTAGTGCTTCTGTCCAGTACCACAGCTGAGAAGACTATAGAAGTGATAAGGGTTTACTTTGCTACTTGGGGTCTTCCAGATGAAATTGTATGTATGTAATAGACCTCAATTCATTTCAAGAGAGTTTCAGAAGTTGTTGCAGATCAATGGAGTAATGGAGCTGCAGAGTGCTTGGTTCAAAATTTAAAAAGAGCTCTGGAGAAAGGAAAAAGTGCAAACATGAGTGTGCTACATTGTCCTCAGAATTTCCTTCCCTGTTACAGCATATGTATGTTGATGAATGCAAATCACCTGTAAATTCCCAAATATGTGCAACTTCATAAACGTTCAATTCGCTTCTGTAAGTCGCTCTGGATAAGGACATCTGCTGAATGCTGTAAATGTAATAAAAATAAACAATTTAAACTCAACAGTATATTTCAGATATAAAAGTGCAGTAATCCATGTTAATGATATGATATGATATGATATGAAGTCAAGCCACTTTATATTAGTGAATCCTCTTATGCTAGTCATTTTATCTTGTAAATTTACACATAATCAGGAGGATACAAACATTTTTCTGAATTTATGGGATTTTCATGAATACCACATTTCTTGTGTAAACACTCATACTAATCATTTACAAATAAATCCATTCGTATCTGGCTTGATAAATGAGGCCCAATCACAGGCTTTTACAGAGACAGTGGTTTGTACCACAGATTAGTGTTTTTATTGTTATAACAGGCCTGATTCAAGATATTACCAGGACCTGAATAAAAAAAATGAAATCAAGATTAGAACAAGATCCTAAACTGAAGAAAGTAGTTAGTGATTGATATAACAATGTTTTTGTCATTACTGACATGTTAAACATCAGCGTATTAGACTATAGTGACAATAAAAGAACAATGAGTAGACAATCCCCACAAACAATTAAGAAGTAAGTAGAAACTGTAATACTGCCGGTTTGTGTGTGTGTGTGTGTGTGTGTGTATATGTGTGTGTGGAGGGAGGGACGGGGGGGTTGCTGTGTGTTTGGTATATACTTCTTTATGTGCTGTGAACAGGCTGACCTTGTGTTTGTGTGCTTGTGTGCTGGCCTTGAGCTAAGCTGAAGCGGCAGACAACCACTGTTCCTGCATGGCCCTGAAACTGTGTGTATGTGTGTGTAGAAAAAAACAACCAAGAGAAAGTAAGTACAGAGAAAGTACAGGCCTTTAAAAGTACAGAGCTACAGAGGCCAAAGAAATGGTTAAAAAAGAGCCAGATTAGGAAAGTAAACAGATGCATATATACACAACATATTTATGGATAGGATTTTCAGTCTGTAGTATAACATTGCATCTGAGGAAATATTTATTTATCTCAGGGTAGAGCAAATTGAACCACAATGTAATTTCACTTCATCCTAAGACATGCTTTTCTGTCCCAAGGCCCAAATTTGCTAATCATAAACTCATTTGCAAAATATTATCTCACTGGCAGTGATGTTTCTTGTCGTTGCCTATCTCTACAGTCATTGCTCATTTCACACACGCAAATGCAGTGGGGTTTATCAGCAGTGTCATGGCCAGGAACCGTGCTACCGGTCTTTCCTATCATGGTCACTAACCCACGGCTACTGGTCTTTTTCATCATGAGCTTTAATCAGTGCTATCAGATTGGCAATATTTTAACATTAGGAAACTAGATAGGCAACTCTGCTGCTCTTCTTCGTATTAGTATTCATATTAGAAGCATGTTTACGAACATTAACATAACTTTGCTCATAGTTTATCCAAAAAGAAACTATAATAGACTACAGTAGACAGTAAAAGAACATTCAGCAGACAACCCCAATTTTGTGTTGATGTATTTGCTTTCAAAACCCCACAAATAATTAAAGAAGTAAGCAGAAGGTGCAATATTTCTGGTGTGTGTGTGTGTGTGTGTGTGTGTGTGTGTGTGTGTGTGTGTGTGTGTGTGTGTGTGTGTGTGTGGAGGGGGGATGTTGCTGAGTTTGGCATATACTCCTTTAATATGTTCAAAAAGAAACATATTATTAAGACATTCACTCAACAGCAAACACATCAGCAATGTGGTACATCCTTTACATTTTTAAAAATTCCAGGTTTATTATTTAGGACTACAGTATCATCCAAAAAAAAAAAAAAAAAAAAAGCACACTGCACATTAAACATCCAACATATTAGATATCAAATATTATATTGATATCAAAGCACATGACAAAAACAAAAACATAAAATGCAACACATCTTCAGCACATAATAACATAAGCTTCATTAAAAAAACCCAACATTTGACCAACTTGTATACAAGGGACAGGTAAGCAAAGGTAGATGCCCTACAAAGATAACTACCCCAAAAGCCAACTGGAAAATTCCTGGAGCTAGTTTTAAACGTCATAGAAAACCATCACCAGTTTAAAACAAAGCACAGCCTTAGCTTTGATTGGGCCATTCTAACACATTCAGGTTTTTGGCTTTGCACCCCTTTTATGCAACTTTGGCAGTATGCTTAGGCTCCGTGTCCTGTTGGATGGTGAAGCTCCACCCCATTCTCAATTCTCTTGCAGACTTCAGTTTTCTAAATAATAGATTTAATGGTGCTCTATGGGATGTTCATTTGTGACACAAACTCATTAAGTAACAAAGAATTGTTTCACAGCCCTGTCCTCTGATTGTTCCACAGTGACAGGATGAACCAAACTGTGCAGCACTGCTATGTCACATGCCTTGGCTGGGCCTACACTTAACAATCTTATACACCTGAAGTGTGACAAGACTCCCAAAAATAATCTCTCGTTCAGAAAACTCCATGCTGTAGAGATCATTTCACAATATGAGACATGATCTCCATTGGCTCCTCCAAGAATGAGCTCTCTGATTGAGCAGGAGGCGGGCTTTAATGCTAACTTAACCTGCCCTGGAACAGCTTAGCCATGTAAAACGAGTTGCTATGGTGCTCTAACCAGAAACATAAACCAAAATATAACCCAGTGTTAGCTTACCAGATCTGCTAATTTGCTCTGTAGTATACTTCTCACTCTAGCCAGGTGAATTCACAATTAGGTCAATAAGGTAAAGCTGTAGCTCTTTCCAATATGCAAAGTAACCACAATATGTTTAAAGCATCTTCTAATGCAGACAGAACAAAGGTAACAATAGACAACTTGATGCACATAATTAAACTGACTCACTCATGCAGGTTTCATCTCTGCACCATTAGGAGGATTTGCCCGTTTTATTTTGGCTGCTCAGGTGCTTGCTCAGTCCTTTGTCATTTCAAGACTGGACTACTGAAACTCGCTCATGGAAGGTTATCTCCCCACATGCCAACCAACCTCTGCAACTAATCCAGAATGCAACTATAAGATTTGTTTCAATCACTCCAAGCTTTACAAGCCCACCCAACTCCACCCAACTCCACCCCATTGCTACACTCCATCCACTGGCTTTTCTGGTTCTTTGCTAGGGACCAACCATAACTCAGCTTACGGGCAAAACATGCATGAATGCTCTTCTTTGCTCTATCACTTGAGTAGTAGAACAAACTTTTATGGGTTGTATTCAAACATGCAATCTCTTCATCAAGCACATACAAACCTCCCAAACAGGGTTTTCAGATGGGTGGTATTTTTAATCCCAGACTTAGTGAACAAGAACATATTTTTGAAAATTATTCAGAATGTTCCTCTGGATAAGGAGACACTTCAAAATGACAATTTTTAAAAAATTAAAAAATTAAAAAAAAGGTCTCAAAGCATTCAAAAAGCTTGTAGGTAGATAAATACAAAGGGTTGGTGGACACACAAAGAGGGTAGACAAGAAGCAGCTGGAGCCCCACCCAGAATTCAAAATGTCCGCCCACAGAGGCCAATCTGAAATCTCCTGGTTATACACTATGTTTAAAGTGTCTTCAAATACGGATACAAGCTAAATAATGATGACTGATTGGAAAAAAAAAAAATTGGAGTGCTTTGTGGAGTGCATTTGGATCTCTCCAGCTCTTTCAGAGTGGCCTCTTGGTTGCTTTGCTGACTAATGGCCTCTTATCCGGTCACTGACTGTTGATGGCCTGCAGATGGCCTCCATTAGTATGGTTGTACCATATTCTTACAATTTCTTACTAATAGATTTAATGGTGCCTATCATTCAAAATGTACTAAATTACATGATATTTGAAATTGTTGGGATGGACCCTAAAGAGACATACACTTAACAACCAACATACTTCCCATGTATTAAATGCCATGAGCTTTGACTGGACCAGTCTGACATATTGTATGTGTCCATTTTATTTTGTGGTCTATGTGGCAGTATTAGACGCTACACCTGTCAGAACAGTATCATATTTTGTGACAAAATAACATTCTATTTAAACACACATTCAGGTCACACGGCTTACATGTGAAAACTACAGCTTTTAAAGGTTGTAACAGTAATTTAAAAAAAAAATTAATGGCTTTCCCATTTTACCATAACCTAGATTGCTCCAAACATCAGTTATATTAACTTAATCATGCAAGTATCTGCAACACCTGAAGCGCACAAACAAAGCTGTGAACTATTCTTCTTCCTCTTGTTTTTCTTTTTGAACAGGCTTAATATTCTTGTGTTCCCAAACAGGAATTTCAAATTGTAGAATATTTTATTCTGCTTTTGTTCATTCAAAGCTACAACCTATAGTCTAATCATTAGAGTTCTACCAGAAGGTTAAACTCCACCCACTTCTCAAGACTCATTCCAATTAGAAGAGTTTCTCCTCTAGGATTAGTCTATCTGTTTAGCCCTCAACCTTAGCAAGTTTCCCAGTCCCTGCTGATTAAAAGCATTCCTACAACATGGTGGGGCTGGTGTTCTCAGGGTGGGGAGTGGCGTTGAGTCGTCACAACATGTTGCACTTTGTGCCAATACCAGAAAATCTAACTTTGGTTTCATCAGACTTACTGAGTCTTGAATAGCTTCACCTATCTGAGCTGTGGCTCTCTCCAGCCCCTTTGGAGTTACCTTTGGCCTCTCGGTTGCTACTCTGACTAATGCCCTCTCTACCTGGTCACTGACTTTTGGTACACAGCCTCTACAAACAGCACTGCAGTTGTGCCATATTCTTTTAATTTTAATAGGAACATTTTAAGAGTATTTTGGTCCACTTGAAACATACTGTAGTATATTCATGTTAACACATGATGCATATACACACCAACAAACACTAAAATACATTTCGCAAGTAGCACTATTGCAGTGCTTGCAGTATATTCAAAAAAATTATTAACAGCACCTTTACATGAGGTTTTAGCAGGCCCACTTATTTCCCACCTCAAAGATGTTTCATACACATTGAAAACCTGACACAAAGTAAAACAAAAACAAGAAACAAATTAATCTCAGTTTGCACTCAACACAAATTATGATGGGAGAATGACAGAAAAGGGATAGGTAGCAACAGGGAAAGACATGCGCAAAGAGGGTAGACAAGAAGAAGTTGGAGCCCCGCCCAATATTCAAAATGTCTACCCCAGTAGCCAATCAGAATACTCCCAGAGCCACCGTAGGTTTAACCCTCCTATTATCCTCAAAATTACTAACATCTTTTATCCTTGGGGTCAATTTGACCCCAGCAATTTAAACCTCCAGAATATGATTTTTACCCAAGTTTGTGTGTCAAGTACTTTATGTTTATTTGTTGACTAAACCCCCCAATCACCATAAAATCTCACTAATTAGTCTTCAATTGGAAAGAAAGATCTTTTTGGTTTTTTAAAGGCTTTATATTATTTCTAAGTACAGATATTTGTTATTTATAACATTTGGAAAGAAGAACAATTTCTGTTATCAAGGATAGTAACATGTATTATGTTCGGGGTCAATTTGACTGCAGGAAAAACAAACACAATTTCAAACATTTAGAACGATTGTATTTGTAAAACAGAAGGGGTAGTCATTGTAGTCCAAGACCATTTATGATTTTCTGTCTTCTCTGGTGCTCAGGACAGTATATTTGTTCATGGTGCTCATCAGCAGGACATTTTCCCTTTCTTGGGGCAATAGGAGACGACAGTGGCTCCGTCAGTGAAGGCGAACAGTGAAGATGTTCCCTTCTTGTTCTTCATTGCAAGAAGCTCAGAGGGAAGCTCCAGCTTGTTTTTTTCTCATTGTCCCCTACATGGTAACCTTCCTTTTTAGCAGTTCCTCACCCAGGGTCTGAAAATTATCACTTGTAATGTTATGACCATTCGGTCCTTCAGCCATGTAGAATACCACCCTCAGCGTATCTGGTGATCTGGGATCATTCTGATGACATTAGCAGCACTAAGTCTACCCTGCTGTTCAGGTGGAGAGAGGGACCACGATAACTTTGCATTTTTGGAAGGTAATGTGTCTGCTGGTGGCTGAGAGGCAACAGGAGGGTCAACACTAAGAGTATCATTCTCATCAGAGGAGGATGCCTCATAATCACATCCTCAACATTATCCTCCATCTGAGACACATTCTCTTCTATGTCACTTTCACTGTCAAAGAACTGTGACAAAACGTCATTGACAGAAAACCTTTGCTGAAAGGTCATTTTCATTCTTTTTTTTTTTTCATAAAAAGAGAGCCCACAGAGCACCAAGAGAAATTTTAGAGCAGGCTTCTGTGTAAGCTTTTATATGTTTGCTCCTCCCCTATGTTGGGTGAACTATCAGTGTCCTCATGAGAGCTGTGTTTACACCTTCCCCATGTCATGTGAACTATGAGTAGTTCTCGCAATTCTACAGGTATGGTTATGTTAGATTAGGGCCCTAAAGCAGAAGGAAGTTTTTTGAAGATTATGTCTAAACTTTTGATATTTGTTATATGTTTTATACAGCTAAAACAGCCTGGGGTCAAATTGACCCCAAGGAACACTGATGCTACAAAATGTGTGCAGGACATTGAAAACATATCATGATGTTAATTTTATGTTTACCCCATTATCCCCATTAAATTAGGAAAAGTCATTAAATAAGAAGCAAAAAAAAATGATGTCAACCATGTATTTAGAGACGTTAAACATTGAATGGGGTCAAATTGGGTCACGGCTCTAAACACACTAAAATACACATCAGCTGAAAAGCTTAGTATGTATAACACAACATATACATATAACAGGTACTAGTGCATTTTCTGGTATAACCACAACCAGCACTATTACCCCAATCAGCATATATTTAGAGCAGGTTAACAACAGGGGTTGGTGGACAGAGGGAAAGACACACACAAGGAGGGTAAAGAAAGGAAAGCGGCCAATCAGAAAGCTCTTGGTGCCACAATTTGTTTAAAGTGTCTTCAAACGATTATCCTAAAGTACTTAAATTAGCACTTTAGGTACTTTAAGTTAAAAAAAATCGTATTGTCTGAGTGCTTGTTACTATTTTACCTATGTATGTAAATGTGAATGATTATAAAAAGGTATGAATTTGAACAGAATATTAAATGCCAGTCTAAAATGAAACAGCTTATTACTTAATGGAATCCGAAAAAAAAAACGTCCGGTAAGGTTCTGTAAATATTTTTCCGAAATTTGAAAAGTGAATTGAGGAGCCACCAGCTGTGCTGTGACTGACCCTCAGGATTAACACTTGACCTGTGTCAGCAAAGAGACGTGATCGAGAGAGCATCTTATAACACGTATATCGTTATAATAACAATAATATCAAAAATAGATTATTTTTTTTAACAGATTAGCTAAATTAGCATATATATATATATATATACACACAGTATACAGTATATGGGTTTTATTTCTTTACAAATTACTTCTAAGTTCTTGAGGAATTTGTGGAATTTTGTCTAATTATTTGCTAATTTAGATACTACTACTACTAACAATTATTATTATTATTATTATTATTATTATTGTATATTTTATTTATTGTATAAGTTTCATCAGAGACTACACCATTAAGTTTGTAAGTCACCCTGGATAAGGGGTGTTTTTTTCTCTCCAGATCCATCAAAAACATTAATTACCAGAGCAAAACAATATTTTACATTGTGAGTTTCCGTACAATTAACTCTGTACTGCTGTTAGTACTGATTGTTGTCCATACACTTTTCCTGATACGCATGCACCCACACCCAGACACACACACACACACACGCGCGCGAGAGTCAAATGAATTTCCTCTCCCAAAGCTCTGTAAGTTACAGACGGAAAGACAGAAGCCCTTGAAAGGAAGACTTTTCAATTTGTAAGTCTCTCAGCCACAAGGTCGCCTCAGTTTATGGGTAAAGTCATAGAAGCAAGCAGGGAGAAAATCAAACTAGTTACTATAGTAACAGTCAGGACTCATAACACAACAAGGAACAAGAGGAATTCGCCTACAAGACATTTCAGGGAAACTGTTTTTTGTTTTCACTTCTTTTTTACGTGTATGAAACCAACTGATCTTCAAGGTTGCTGCTGTTCATTTTTCACCAATTCCTTATTCTCATGAGGTCATGACAACCTGGCTGGATGCTTCTGGCATGTCTGAGCGTGTCAGAGCAAGGGAAGAGCAACAGATACGGTTTCTTACATATGGCGAATGTTCATCTGTATGAACTAAATAATAGTCCCGCTACTGATTTTATAAGCACATTTTAATGATCATTATTATGTACGTAGATTTATTACACCAGCTCAAGCATCTCAGGAAGCTATAGAGCTACACAAAAAAAATATATATATATCTGATTCACTGCTATAAGCAACGTACATGATTTCTGATATACCATATTATGCAGCAAACTATACGTATAATAAGTTCCCATAAGATCCCAACGCAGGTAGAGGCGTTATAAACCACTACACTTTTTAACTAGGCAACTAGTTAACTAGGTTTTTTGAAATGGGCTGGTTAATGATGTTAGCTGTTCTGTGTGCACCTTGCTGGCAACGGGAACCTGCTGTATTGAACACGGTTGAATGAAGATGCATCTAAAATCACTCAAAATGAGCCGTTAGACTGTACGCTGAATGATTGTATGTTGTTGGCTCTTAACTGCCTATTACAGGGTTTCTTAAAAAAAAAAAAAACACTAGATACTAGCCTGTAGTATAAGGACTTTTTGGTCACCAGCTGCTGCTGCGTTGTTTATAACTCAATTGTAGCAATTTTTACAGTTAAAAACAGCATGTCTAATTAAATGAAAGCATGTCTCTATAAAGCAGTGTGACGCTGTATTACATTCATTGCTGCTGTTGTCATTATCACCATACAGCCATGTGATGATTTGCATTTACATCGAAGTAAAGTACCAGAGCTCAGCTCTGCATGTGTACACATTAAGCCAAAGGCTAGGAAGCTCTACTCCTTTGTGTTCTGCCCCCAGTTTTATGACTTATTTATAAGTTATTTAGAATTATTTTTTATGGGACTAAAAAAGATGAAGTAAAAAAAAAAAAACACAATCTTTACATGATTTGGGAAAATGTTTTCAATGTTACTGGCACATGAAACGTTAGATATGAGGTAAAATGTGAGCTCACAACAGCGATCACTGATGGCTCCGGCTTACAAAAATAAAAGAATAACTTAAAATATGGTTAAATAGTTTCATAATTTCAAAACCAACGAATTCTAGCGTCATTATCCTTATGCTTGTGACTCTTATAGGCCGATGCATACCAAGAGCCATCTTATTAAGCCACTTTACAGATTTATTTTCCCAAGTAATGTGTCGGTTGAAAGCATGTTCAGTATGAGCAGATTGTAAACACAGGACAGAAGCAGTTCTCAGAAGGCACAGATTATCCACTGAAGCAAGGGTGAGACTTGGGCGAGTAACAAAACAAACCAAAAAATGAGTAGCTGCACACCTCAATAATTCAATCAGTGTAGGCATTTGTTAGGCATTCATCTGAAATCAGGTGTTGAGCTGTTCTGCATGCGTCATGATGTCATTTCATCATACCGTCACACTGGGAGCATGAGCAGAGGAGCTTCGGAGAGACGCGATGAGGTGGAGAAGTTAGCAATATCATCAAAATGGACTGTAATGAATGACGAGGTAAACAATTAATGTGCTGCTGCATAAAAGATCATAAAATCTGATGGTGAGAATATGGTATACAAAAGACGTGTGCTGGAGAAATGCATTCTCTAGGCCCATGAATGCCATGAAAAGCTCTTTGTAAAATGTATCATGGAGTTTATACATAACACACGTACACAAAGAGACAATTAAGAAATGGAAGACCTTGAATAGCATTCAGAATGGAAATTCAGTAAATAAGGCTTTTTTAGCTGCACTAACTTAGCGTGTGGACGTTTTGGAATATAAGACTGTATATAAGACATTATTAGGGGTTGGGGAGAATGTGATGTTTACGTCGATAGCGTCACCTTAGAAAAAGACAAGCATGATGCAACATTTCTATAAAGAAAGGGAGTGGTCTCTTCCAGGATGACTTTGACCCTCCATAGGGCTCAGCGAATGGTTTAATGAGGATAAGACCAGGTGAGTCATTTCTATACAAGTGCTGAGTTAAACAGTAGTTCCATCTAATTGTCAGACCACCCATATGACTCCGTATGTTTATCACTTTTTCACTTTCTAAAACTCTCTACATTTCACCTTCTACCTGCTTGTGCTTCTAATGTTATCCATGAGGCCTTTTACGTAACACCTTATGACACTATTGCCACCTACCGGGCTGGCATGCTCCATGTGAGCGTCTTCTAATCGTTTTGGCGTTTTGGGGTTTCCATTTGGACAGAGAAGATTTTCAAATTGTTTGTGTGCGCAGGATTTCTTTTTAAACAGAAGGACAACGAGAAGTTTTGTGGACAGGGCCTTAGATTCTAACTGAAATTCTTAGACTAAGATACGATACCTTTGTGTGTGACTGTTGTTAGGTCAATTCCAATTTAAGTTAAATTACAGAGGGAGCAGGGAGAAGACAACATGAGTCGTCAAGGTTGGCTTTCCAAGTCACCAGCGGGAACATGACCCAGAAAAGAATGCACACAGTTTTACAGAATGCCACTGAGAGCCATAATCAAAGGCAAAATTCTAATTTCCCAGAGATGCTTGCCTGTCAGACTTGGAGACCTTGAACAGAAGCTCAGTTGGATACAAAACACTGTGTGTGTGTGTGTGTGTGTGTGAGTGTGAGTGTGTGTTTGTGAGTGTACTTGGAAGGGGAGGGGATAAAGAAGGCTGTGAAGACTGTTTACTTAACATTGGCCTTGATATACATGGTAAAAGGGGGAAAAATCTCTTTCAAAAAAAAAAAAATCAATTGTGCAAGTTCACATTTATCTCACAATATTCTAATGCTGTGTGACTGCTTTCATGCCCTACATGCAGACTTGTCCTTCGGGCCATTCAGATCCAAGAACATTGCCTTGATATGAATTTGTCTGTCTCTCATACATTAGCACAATACGCTTGACCCTGGGCTTCAAAGTTTCTCTGATAGTATAACATATTTTGTTTTGTTAGCATCTTTGTTCTCTTATTATATGCAAAAAAAAAACAAATAAATAACTATGAAACAAGTACACAAAATGGATGTGAGAGACAATGTTATGGGGTTTATGGGAATTTTCCCCTCAGGATTACTGACAGTGACAATTTTCTAAAGATCGCTTGTGACAATGTCTTGTTAAACTTGCTATACAGAACTGAATTAAGACAAAAGGCACTAAGTAGTCACCCAGCAATAGTAACATACTGGGTTTCTCTATATCACAAAGCACGCTCACACATACGCTTAAACGCAAACCTGCCATAATGAGTTCACGACTCCATAATTACTTCGCTGCCCAGGACAAAAGCAAAGAAGGCTGAAAATCAAGAGCGAGGCAGTGTGCGGTTCTTTCCTCCTCCTCTCGCTGGCATCTCTTGCTCTTTCTCTGTCTGCTCCCCTTGAGAGAGCCTGAGTGGTGTAAATGTACGACCCTAATTACAGCTGGAATGGAAAGAGATGGAGAAGTAAAGTGATTGCTGATGTGAAGTGCCTCCGGAGTTCACTTCCTGCCCAGTCTGAAGTGCCTTCATTTGTTTACTACAGAAAGGACAATATTGCTTAATTAGAATTGGAATTTGACTGAATAATGCACACACACACACACACACACACACACACACACACACACAGTGAGTTGTTAGTTTGGCAGTGGAATTGTGTATATATGCAAATATATTTAGCATATAGTCAGAAAGAAATATTCTGCACTATACACACACATGCATGTCATAATTCTAAAAGAAAGGGAAACGATAAAAACTATTCAAGCAAAAGGAAACATTAGAAGACAATATACCAAGTCAAAGATGATGATGATGATGATGATAGAGTCCTGCCCCCAGTGTTATGGGATCAGCTCCTCTGCGCGTGCGTCAGAGTGGGTGGTGTCGTCGGGAGCGCCGGTTATAAACTCTTTAACTAGTCTGCGTTTGGGGAGGGAGGAAGCACAGACAGCGGCGATGCATGGAAGTGAGCAGAAGAAGAGACATCTGTTCAAGTCGGGACGCTCAGCGAGCATGGCTCATTCGGAGAGCTGCGAGTGCGGCGGCGAGCGGCGCCACCCGAGCATTCTCTACAGCCTGCTGAAGAAGGAGAGCGCCCCGTGCGCGTCCGCGCGAGCGCCTCGCAGCGCCAGGTTCGCCGTGGCGGCGCGCACGTGCGCGTGCGGCGTCGCGAGGCCCGTAGCGCTGCGCTCTCCGCACGCGACGTGCGCCGCGGCCTCGGCCGTGCTCGCCAAGACGCTGCGCTTCGTCAAGAGCGTGCCGTGTTTCGGCGAGCTGCCCGCCTGCGATCAGCGCGCCCTGGTGCGCAGCGGCTGGGCGCCGCTGCTGGTGCTCGGGATGGCGCAGGACGGACTGGACTTCGAGACGCGCGAGAGCGCCGAGCCCAGCATGCTGCAGCGCCTCCTCACCGGCGCGCACGAGCGGCCCTCCAGCCCGCGCGACCACGGCGCCAACGTCGTTAACGGCGGCGGAGGGGTGGCGCTGGCCGAGGCGCAGGGCATTAAAGCGTTCCTCAGCAAGTGCTGGGACCTCGACATCAGCACCAAGGAATACGCCTACTTAAAGGGAGCCATTCTGTTTAACCCAGGTGAGCAAAAGTTAAAGTGTTAAAGTCAACATTATAACACAGAACAGCTGGAAAAATGTCTACACAAGTGATAATAATAATAATAATAGTAATAATAATAATAATAATAATAATAATAATAATAATAAGCATCATAATCATCATTATTATTATTATTAAAACAACAACAACAACAAAAATGATACGATTCAAATTATTAAATGCATTTCCCTCCTCTAGTTTGGTATTTTCTAATTCTTATTCATACTACCTATATTAGATATCCAAACTCAAGTGTGTAGTGCTTAGATAGCTTCTACTAATTTCTTGTGTGTGTGTGTGTGTGTGTGTGTGTGTGTGTGTGTGTGTGTGTGTGTGTGTGTGTGTGTGTGCGTGCGCGCGTTATTTTCACAGACGTTGCTGGACTGCAGTGTCAGCAGTACATCCAGGCTCTGCAGAGCGAAGCGCACCAGGCTCTTAATGAACATGTCAAACTGATTCACCGAGGAGACACCGCGAGGTTTGCCAAACTCTTCATTGCCCTCTCAATGCTACGATCCATCAACGCCAATGTGGTGGCAGGGCTCTTCTTCAGACCCGTCACCGGCACAGTAAACATGGAAGAACTTCTCCTCGAGATGTTTTACGGAAAGTAGAAAGCCGCACGCCTTTGCGGACCCGCCAGGTCTCATCCAAGAGGGACAGTGAGCAGAGACATGGCCGTAGGCTTTCACACCCACAAATTTTTACACATGCTATTTTTGTACAATATTTCCTTGGACTGTATTCCCTTATTGCCTTCTGAGTTGAACTCATTGCTGAATCCAAAATCTGACTTTATCGTCTTTTGGGGAAATAGCTTTACATTGTTTTCTTCAATCGATTAGCTTTTCTGTGTTGTTTTGTACAGCCATATTATGAAAAAGGCTATTTATTTGAGTATATTTAAACTTTAGAAACTGTCCTAGGCCTTTGTTTTTATTGTTACATTGACCACAATGAACAGTGCACACATGCATATATTCCAACACAAACGTTTATATAGTTATGGATTCCGGTTTTCTGCATTGGAAAAAAAAGTTACTCGGAGTGTCAAAGTGATTGCAAATTAAAAAAAAAAAATAGAAAATAAAAATGAATGAGAAAGTGAAAGTGTCTTACCAGAAGAGGGCAATGTGAGCCCACAAACCTGGCGCTCTCAAGCGAGGCAGTAGAACATGTCTGAGGGCTCGGAGGGTACACCTTCAAATTTATATCTCATTATTTCAGCCGAAATGCATATCAGTTTGAACAAACTACCATTTGACCAAACAAAGTGCGCGAACACAGGCACTGGAGTGTAAAACATTGTGCTGTGTCCTTGTGACAGGATTGGATATGCTTGGACGGTTTGGGACAGGACACCATATGTTGGTCTCTGAAAGCATTAGTCGTAGGAGTGTAAAGTAAAATGTCTGCTAGGACAGCAGAACGCTTACGGCAACCTGTCACCTTGACTTTTTTTTTTTGAGAGAGAGACATGAAAAAAGTATTAAAACAATAGCCTGAAATATTACAATCTTGGCTTAGAGGCATGTGTGTTTTTGGTCTGCACTGTGTCTAGACATAAAGATCTGTCACACTATCTTGGACAAAACACACAATTTTATTTAAAACAAAACAAAACAAAAAAAAATCACCACAGCAGGTAGTGTTCGATTCTGGGCCTGGGGTACTGTCTGCGCTGTCGGAGTTTTTTTTCCCATGTTTTCCATACAAGGCTTTCCTATGGGTTTTCCTCTCCTCTCCCAAAATTTGGCAACTATAAATTCTAAATTATCCCTAGGTGTATGTGATGGACCTGTGATGAGTGTGTTCTCAGTTCAAGCCCAGTGCTCCAGGGATTGGCTCCAAATCCACTGTGGCCCTGATCAGGATAAATCAGGCTACTGAAGATGAAGGAATGAATGACGTGGGGGAAAAAAAAAAAACCCATCTAAAATCCGAAAGACCCTGAAAGACAATTCCTTTTTAATTTGATTAGAAAATGAATTATACGCTATGATGGGTATTGTAGTGTACATTAGAAACGGCTAATGGAAAAGCGCACCGGTCTCGTTACCCTGTGAGTCGATACAGCGCTGATTGCTGTGTGCGGTACGGGATCCGTACTGGCTCGCAGAAGATGATCCCTGAGCGCTCTGCTGAACATCGCTCTCCTTTCTGAATTCAACATGCACTCTTGGAAGGTGAAATATGTCCCTCCGCTCAATCTGCAGCAAGTCAAGCTAAAGTCAGTGTTTGACACTCACACACACACACACGCACACTCCAGTTCCCCGAGCGATCTCATCTCATTCCCAAGCAGGCAGGAGATCATGACGGATTGATCTGTGGGCCTGCGGTGCTGTCACAGCCCATCCAGTTATGGAAGACCTTTCAGCACATCTCGGCTAATTAATCTGCTCCCCTGAGCCACCAGACTGCGCAGACAGGAAATCTCTCTCACAGTGTCTCTCTTTCACGTTTTTTCTCTCTCTCTCTCTCTCTCCTCCTATACAAGCTTCTCCTGTTAAATAAGGATAAAAAAAATGATATGGAGAGTACATGCAGTAAAGGTCTGAATCAGCCTGAATGTCACGTCGTGTTGTAGAGCTCCACATGAAGATTGGGCAGATCCGACTGAGAAGTCCACACTAATGAAAATATCACCTCAAGCTCCCAAAAATTCGTCTCTGTTATAATGAGCAGTACCTGGATTTCAGATATGCTCTGGAATTCCCTGTCCTGACACTCCTTCACAGTCAGTGTTGATTGAAAGGTTCCCATCTGCCTCACACTTCAGTCTGCTAACCATACGTAAAAACATCTGGAAGGAAAGCGATAACAAGCTGTTGTAAATGCAGCAGACAGTGCGACGACAGTGTATGCCAAGCGCTGCTGAAGCCGCAAAGCTTAAAGGACAACTGGATTGAAAATGGATTGCTAATGACTGCGTGCTAGATTGGGCCGGTTAGTGTGATGCGAATATGAAACAAGAAATATGAAATATGGAAGGAATATGGACCAAACAGACAATATGCACTGCACTGCAATTGTTTTACAGTTGATTACTTATAAAACATGAATAACTGACTGTTTTGGACTTGCACGGTAAAGAATTAGGGTTAAAGTAGTCTGTTCTGTTTTAATCTGGTTTTATAGTGAAAAGTAGGTTTGAAATAAAACAATGACATAAAAAAATAGGACAATTATGTCAAATATACTATCATTTTACGTATACTACAAGATTCTACTTATAGAGTTACTCTTAGGTACAGTTTTTCTCATCCTCATGTGAGAACGAGAATTTCTTTTTTTCTCAAACCAATAAGTTCAGATCTCTGAACGATCAGATCAACTAAACGCACGTGGCTTGCTGATCAAAGCTGATGAGTTGATTCGCAGTGAAATTGTCATTCTCTTCACAGCTTCGCTATGCGAGCCATCACATGATTATCAAACTCTGACAGGCATACATGTATAGTCCATAAATATCTAAAACATGGAACGTTTGTGATGTCTGCTGAATTGGCAAATGACCTCCCATAGTAATGAAATAGGGATCACGATCTTACCAATCAACCAGTCAGCCGATCACGTTTGGAAGCACATATATGGAGCTTGCCCACAGCACAATCACTACCATTTTTGAACATGGAAGAACATCACAATGTACTGTAAGATATGTATGAGGAATATACAGTAATACAGCACAACTGGAATACTATATACTCTCTGTTCTCTGATCTATTTGTACATTCTACATATATAGGAGTGCACAACGAGCTCATGCTGGTCGCAGAGCAGCAGTATTCTGCCATCAGCAAGAACAAGAAATCTGCAACATGGTCATAGCCAACAATTCCATCAGGCTAAGAGAGATCCAAAGTGCAATCATAAATGACAACGATATCTTGGCAAATATCAATTCTGTGAGCGTTTCCACTATGAAAAAAAAACATCAAATGACTACGGAACAACTCTTACAAGGTGCCATTTGAGAGGAATAGTGACAGAGTGAAGGATGCCCAGGTAAACCACTGGTGTGCACATGGTATATTGTACAGGGAGTTTTAATGTACTTCAGTGATGCCTGTATACACTTCTTGAAGTTGTAGATACCTAAAAGAACAGAAAACAGTTCTACTTTACTAAACTGTCTGATTCTAGAATAAGCTATGCAAAACTAACTTTATAACGTGTTTCTGCGTTACTATCTAGAGAATAATGGAGCTGGAAGGACATGAAATGACCCACATTTTTGTTTTTGTGGACGAGGCTGGGTTCAATCTGGCCATAGGCAGGAGACGTGGCCGCTATCTCATTGGACACCGAGCCACAACTGGCACACCAGGCCAACATGTGTGCTGCCATTTCTGAGAATGGTCTGAGCTCACATGTTCCACACATTGGGCCCTACAAGCCCCAACTTCTCTTGGCCTTCCAAATACATTTTACAGAGAGGTTTAGTTAGACCAGATTTTCCAAATTATGTAATCGTGTGGGATAATGTCAGCTTCCCCCGAACCAACGTTGTTAGGGAATGGTTTGTTGCGCATGAAAGGATAACAGTGGAGTTCCTCCCACCATAATCCCCATTCTTGAATCCGAGAGAAGAGATTTTTTTCAGCATGGAGATGGAAAGTGTATGACCGTCTGGCACAAGATCAGATGTCTCTGTTAGATGCCGTGAATGCTGCTTGTGAGGACATCACAGGCGATCACTGCAGGGGATAGTTGTACCACGCAAAGAGGTTTTCACCCCAGTGCATCGCAAGGGAATACATCAGATGTGATGTTGACAAAAACCTCTGGCCAGACCAATAAGAATGAAAGGATGTCCACCAAGAAGATGGGAACTTGTAGTGTTACATACTGTGAGGAGGTACAATTTATTGTTTTTTTTGTTTTTTTTTTACAGAACTACCGCAGGTTTTTCATTGTTTGTTTGTTTTTTTTTCTTTTATTTCTGCATGGATGTCATTTTGTGGCAATTTTCTGTTCACTATATATGCCTTTACATGTAAGAAACGTGTAAAAATGGACATGCAAATGTGAATTGTCTGTTTACATGTACCACATTGCTACAAAAATAAATGTACTGTATTCAGACAGATGTGCGTATTCTTTTTCTGTGTACTACAGTATTGACTTTTCCCGGTAAACTTTTACCTACTGTTGAAATGTGTATCTAAAAATGCTCAGTGTGATACACAGTAGCATTCGGCTAGACAAAACTGACATTCTTGTATAGTATAGTAAGCAGTCAGTGTCAACAAAAAACTAGAACAACAATGGCATTTTGTATATAACAAACATTTCCAGGGTTGGCTGCCATGGTGAAAAAAACATCTAAGCATTTTAACCAGTACGGCTCACCCAATGTCAAAAAAAAAAAAAAAACTTTTATTTTGGTGGCATTAACCAATTTACTGACACAATAACTAGGTTTTGAAGCATGAATGAAATGGTTTGGGTGTGTTACTACATTTTGCAGACATCCACTAGAGTTGTGATGTCCCATAAAACAGTTGTGACAATTGCACTTACAGTTTAGAGAAAAGAACGAGCCAAAGCGATTGAGGAAAACTGTAATGGGTACACGCAGGAAAGGTCTAAATCAGCATGAATATCAGAAACAACATCTTTATGCAGAGCTCTAAAGGAAGGGCTGTTCAGATCGAGAACCTGAATCAGATGAAAATATTGGTGTGTCACAGTCAGTAAAGGAGACAATTTAGAAAAAAAACCCAAAAAAACTAAAAACTGTACTCCACTGAACACAAGCAAGATAGCTAGACAGACAGATAGATAGATAGATAGATAGATAGATAGATAGATAGATAGATAGAAATTCATTGTCATTGCACAGTACAGGTACTCAGAAAAGAAATGCAGTTTAGCATCTACTAGAAGTGCGAATAGTAGCATTGTGCAAATTTAGCTAAGTATTGCGCCTTTCTTACAAGAACTGAAGTACTATGGTACCAGGACAGATCCTCGGAGATGTGGACACTCAGCAACTTGAAGTTGGATACACACTCTACTTCAGCCCCACTGATGTAGATGGGAAAAGCCGACAGAGCGTCATATACACTAATACACTCTTAATACAGATATCCTTCAAGGGTTCACTTTTTAGCTCCCTAAAGGAAACACTCAGTTGTAGGGTTCTATACAGAACCTTTATGGGTTTGACAGAAAGAACCACAAGGTGCAGAATTCAGATTGAAAAGGATTCACAACCAGCTCCTGAACACAAAATGTTTAGTTATGATTATCTCAGTGTAGATCGTCACCGAATTCTACATTTTAAATGTAGTGTGCAAAGTACTGGATTAAAAATAAATAAATAAATAAAAAGTACTACACATATGTATGAAGCACATGACCTCGAACAAGCAGACCATTTCCTCTCTGTTTATTACTATACCTACTCAACACATTTCATCCATGATATAATCGAAGGGGGAAAAAAATAGCTGGAAATAATACATGCTTGTTATTATAATTCAGCAAGTGAAATCCTTCAGCGCTTAATCATTAATGATCACACGTTACACAATAGCTAAGCTTCAGAGTGTGGCCCAAGGACAGGCAGACGTGTATCAGAGATACTGATGTAAGGTCACGAACAGTAAGGAAGAAAAAAAGGAAGTGAATGTCTTTGAGAATGGTTCTCTTTTCGTAAGCATGTCTTAAATTTAAATTTCATTAACCTTTTCAGATATAGGTTATGATATAAAATATGACACAATCAAACATCATTACTGGGTAATTAAAATGTCAGTCATTTGTAGTGCAGATATCTGGAGACTGTACCTTTTTTTTAAATATTTTTTTTATAGCCTTTATATAGCTTACTAGCTGTACAAGGGGATGTATCTCATGAGTCTCTTCATGTCAAATTTTCACTGAAAAGTAGGATTAATTTTGTCTTCTGTGGCTCATGAGCATAATTGTACTGTAATATAACCAGGAGACAGTGACAGGTGATCACATTCCACTGAGGTAGGTTTTAATTAGCCGTAGAGATTTTTTCCCTCCTCTCTCTCTCTCTCTCTCTCTCTCTCTCTCTCTGTGCCTTTTTACAGGAACACACTGTTACCTGTCAAAAACTCTCAAAACATCTCTTCACACAGTGTGCAACAAGATGGCTACGAGTCCTGATCTGCTCCTCGTGCCAATTAAGAACGCCGCTGATAGATTCTCCTCTTTTGCACCTGACAAACCCACATACCTCTATTCCAGTGGGACTTCCATTACGGCTAATTTCGTTAATTTCCTCCAGCTGTTGTGTGAGATTTATTCGACTCCTCTGGGGAAAAGTATGCCATGGGGCACGTAGAGAACAGGCCATGCTAAGATCTCTCCTCACAAACCCCAACCCCCCATCCCCTCTGTCTTGGTATAAAACACGCTACATTAATTCATACGTCTCTGTGCATTACAGTATCTCACCTCACACCCCTGGACAGACCAGATTTTCTTTCCACTTAAACCTATAATTGCTAAAGATCATAATGAGCTAAACATTTGTCTCCATGCTAATAAAAGAACAGCTGTCACTGAGCAAAGCCACGCGGCCGCTGTCGCCAGTCACCACGGAAACCGTGCTATCGATATCTAGCTGAGAATTCTAGGACCTTGACGACATGCTGCGATTCGGAGATAAATTTTAGATTCTGAGAAGAAGGAATGAGTTCTGAAAGAAGGAACCACTCCAGATGTGGTATGAGGAAGAAAAGGAATCAGTGTGGCGTTTCTGTGGTGACTGGATTGAAATACACTCCTGTAGGTCATCCCTCTCAAAGCACAAGATCACCCAATCAGCATGCTCCAACAAACGCCTTAAAAAAACCCACCATAAACGAACACAAAATTCTCCAAAAAAAACACCAACATTGTCCAGCACACATCATCAGGGTAGTGCATTGCCAGGTCAGAAATCAATCTGCCAAGCCAAATAAACCTGTCCAAACAATCCTCACATACAGAATGTTGTTTGAGTTTGTTGATGTTTTTTGGCAAATCTTGAATTGTGGGTTATGGGCTTAAAAAAGGCAATGCCCTCCCGGTTACTTGATTTCAATGTCCTGTGGCAAAACCTGCTTTGTCCTCATGAAACAGAAAGATGTGCAATATATTAGAAAATACAATGCAATTTATTATATATGTGTAGTATCTATCTATCTATCTATCTATCTATCTATCTATCTATCTATATGTAGTAAAATATATAGACTATATATATATAGTCAGGTCTGGAAGTATTTGGACAATGGCAGAGTTTTTGTGATTTTGCCTTTATACACCATCACAATGGATTTGAAATAAAACAATCAAGATGTCATCGAAGTGTAGACTTTCAGCTTTATTTTAAGACGTTCCACAAAAATATGGCATTCACCATTTAGGAATTACAGCCATTTTCAGCAAAGTAGCTCCATTTTCAGGGGCTCAAAGGTATTTGGACAAAGTGATATAATTGTAAATATAACCATAATTTTAATACTTGGATGAAAATCCTTTGCAGTCAATGACTGCCTGAAGTCTGGAGCCCATGTTCTCAAAACTCAAATTCTGAGTTTCCTCCCTGGAGATGCTTTGCCAGACCTTCACTGCAGCCACCTTCAGATGCTGCTTGTTTGTGGGTCTTTCTGCCTTCAGACTTGTCTTCAGTAAGTGAAAAGCAGCTCTATTGGGTTGAGATCAGGCGACTGACTTGGCCATTGAAGAATATTCCATTTCTTTGCCTTCAAAAAGTCTTGAGTTGCTTTCGCAGTATGTTTAGGGTCATTATCCACCTGCACTGTGAAGTGGCGTCCTATCAGTTTTGTAGCATTTGGCTGAATGTGAGCAGAGAGTAT